>PVIJ01014897.1:0-38680 GCA_004024925.1 Scalopus aquaticus
AAAAAAAAAAAAAAAAAAAAAAAAAAAAAAGCTACAGGCTACAACAAGGCATCTGGTTCCATTGACTCACTCCCTTTCTTCCCTATAGCCTCTGGCAGGAAAACTCAAACCAGTGAGACACTTTAGAATTTGCTCTAGCAGTGCTTTTGCTGTCAATCAGCTGCTGATACTGGAAACATAAGTATGGTGACATGACACAACTTCAGTTTTAATATCTTTACTTCTGATATGGTCATCTGAGAGGAATCACAGTTGTCAGCTGTTCACTCCTGGCTCCCAGGGGCAGAGAACCCTGGGCAATTAGCAAAATTAGATTGAAATGGTGGTAATGGTGACAATAAGAACACAAGGGGTGGGTGTCCTGGCTCAGCTTCTCACAGGCAGCGGAAGTAGGGTTGGGTTTAATAAGTGTTGTGCTGTGCAAGTCTGTTTGCTTTTTCTGGAGCAGGCAAAGGATGATTCACTCTTGTATCTCTTCCCACCTGCTTAGTGACTTAAATCCAAGGGGCATTTATTAGCTCACAGCGAAAAAATCCGTGGGTCCGTAGTGTGTCGGTTACTGGTATAGCTGAATCCAGGAAGCTCATGCCCCGGCCTCTCCCTCCCTGCCTCCTTTTCTTCCTCCCTCCCTGCCTCTCTCCCCCTCTTCATATGTGCATTTAACCCCTCTCCTCTCCCTGGGTCTTCCCCTCACTTCTTTGTGACATAGATAAGGAAATTTGAATATCCCAGTGCCAATCTCACAACTGAGGGGTAGGAGAGGGTGGTTAAAGGTCAAAGAAGACTGACTGGAAGAGGAAGTGTCTGACTTTGGGATTGCAACACCCAGCAGAGACCTAAAGCACCTACAAAAAAGTCTCCTGGGATTGAATCCATGATGTAGCTGCTGGGCCCCACCACAGACATACAGCTGCAATTGCCAGGGGTGTGCCCTGGGGTATGCATTTCTTTAGCAGTGCCCTGTGGCTGTGTAGTATCAGGGTGAGACTGGAGGCCCGGGAGTGAATTAACTTGCCAGAGATGGAGTAGAGAACAAAAAAGGCAGATTTATTGAAAACACCGTGCAAGCAAACAGGGAGCCGGGTGGGAGAGGTCTAGAGAGAAAGAACAATTTGTGGTCAGTTTTTGTGAGCTTTATAACTTGGGGCACAGTTTTTGCCAGCTGTCTTCTGGGATGTCTGGCCTCCAGGGCGGGCCTTTGACACAGACTATGTACTTGACCTGCTTCTGCATTTCTGGAGCTGGGCTGGTGTTTCTGGTCATGGTGGTCAGGTCTGGGGGCCAATTCCCAAGGCAACCTTATTGATTTCCTTACTTATTCAAGCCTCCTGAATTTGCCTGCTGGTCAAGGAGTGGGGACTTAGTTTTTAACCTTATTAAGTGATACCCCACAGTTCCCTCTGGATCTTTCACACATTCCCGTTTAGAACAACCTTAGGCATAGCAGTCTATCATTCTGCACAGTTAAACAATAAAATGTAATTCATCTTCGCACACGGAAGCTAGACCAGCAAATATAAAAACATGAAGGATGGATACTTTTGAGAATTTCCAGGATAGGAACTCTGGAAGGCTGTAGATTCTCCTGTTCTGCACCCTTCCTGAGTAACATGCGTTGACAGCTCTGATTTAAAGGTGAATTCTGCTGTAGGTAGACAGCCTCCCTGGGCTCCCTAAAAGAATATGGCATTCTTTTTATGTGACATTGCAGAAAGAATGAGAATCTTGTGATGAGGAGTCCTTCTCGCACAAGTCTTTACTCTGGGTGACTTGTCTCGAAAGGGGCCTAGTAGATATTAAGTCCCTAGAAAATTCAAATGAGTTCTCTTCATCCATCATTGCAATCTTGGAAAGGGAAAGTGCAAAGTCCTAGCCTTTGAGGTCCTTGCTTTTCCTGGGTACCAGATGCCACTGTGGGCTCTGGCATTTGCAGAGTATGAGTGGTTTCTCTCTCCTTGCTCTGCTCCTTACAGGCTGAGTGCTTATGAACATGTTCTTTAATATCTCTGAGCCTCAGTTTCTCATAGGCAACACTTATCTCTGACGTTGGGTGAGATGATGGGTGAAGATTAAGAGAGAGAATGCATGAAAGACATTTATATTAATGTCTAGCACCTAATAAGTGTGCAATAAATCTCAACTACTATGATTTGACTGCTCTTGATCTGTGATATACTTAATCTGTGATGTGCACAGAAAGGAGAAATAAGATTTTAATATGAGAAAAGTTATCAGTCTCCTCTATCTTTTGCAAACTAACACTAGGTCTAAGGAGCCTTGGGAAAAAATTTGGCTTCTGTTAATTTCTCTGTTGCTCTTAATTGTTTAAAATTAATTATATAGATATGATAATGAATATTTAGTTCATTTCCACCTGGGAATCCACAGAGCTTGGTAGTTAAAACCAAGACCTTTGGTGCAGTACAAACAGATGTGCGAATCTGGTTCTGTCACTTACTAAGTCTGCGATCTTGGGCAAGTTATTGAACTCCAGGCTCTATTCCCTAGTCTAGAAGCTGGGAAGCATGTGGACAGCATTGTGAGGATCAGTTGGTTCTGGAGGTAAAGCACCTACCATGGTGTTCGCTCCAGAGAAAGTACTCAACCACCATCATCATCAACAAAGACCCTTGTAAACAGGGGTGCCCCTGTGTTCTAGATGCTTTATGGAAAGACAGTTCTGTTGGGTTTACATTTTTGTTTTAAATATTTAATAGATAAGGAATAGCTTTTACAGTGTATTACTATCTACACTATTTACAGCACCAAACAGGGATTCTACCTAGCAGAAGAGAAAAGTGAGAGTTAGAAGATTGGGAAGAGAGCCCTCTGTGACTTTCTCAGGTAAGGGATGAATGCTCTGGGGCCCTAGAAGATGAGGTGGGGATGTAGTACCAAACTAAATCCTCTTTGCTGCATTTATTTTTCTTCTTCCTCTCTCCTCGCTTTCCCTCCTTTCTTTTCTTTATAGGGATACGGATATGGAGATACAGAGATAGTGTGCTCTTGAGGTTAGGCCATTGTTTTCTTCTATGGCAGATGCTGGTAAAACACAAAAGTGCCCATTTGCTGCTTTTTTCTTATTCATTCTTGCAATAAAATAACAGGAGAATGGAGACAGGCACTATCAAAGGCACTGCTGCTCAAAGGAAAAACTCCTCAATGATCAGTATTATCGTTGGAAGTTCCTTCTGCTTCTTTGACAGTGTAATCATTTTTCTTTCCTTGATTTTTGCCTGTTTCCCTGAGGCACCTGGGATAGTTTCCCCCTTTTCAAAGATGTGCCTGTTGCACAGAAAGCAGCAGAGGGAGTGCCTCGCTGTGGCTCTAGGGTACAAACAGGGCCTGGCCTCCCACAGCTGGGTCTGCATTGCCCTGGTGGGAAGTATTGCTCTACTGGGGCAAGAGAGGGTTCTGAGAGGCCTGTGCACAAAACATCCCCCCAAACCCATCAAATCACAAGGTGAGAAATTATTCCCTATTCACTTCTCTTTTAGTCCTCAAGGACTAGGATTCTGTCTGGTGCTGGTGTATTTTAACACCTCTCCAACACTTACTAATGTCCCTTTATAATAAAGTGAGAAGGCAGGCCTCAGAGACAGGGCTTTCAGCAGCCTGTAATACGTAGCTAGAATTGAGTAACTTTGTACTCTTCCTTATGGTAACTTTCTATTTATGGCAAGGGATACTGGTTTCCATTTTCTGTAATTTTAAGTTTCCTTGAACAAATGTAAGTTAAAATGAGAGTCGAGTAAAGAAAATAATTTAACGAACTATAGGTATTACGTAGACATGGCAAAGATGTTGAAGAATGGAAGGTTGCAAAGGACTAAAGTTTGAGAAAATGGTACTCGTTGGGTTCAGTGAGATGCTTTCCCGGGCTGGCTTCTAAGGTGGAACCATTTCCTCTGGAATCCAGGAGGCTGAGTGCATCAGTTTGTGAGTCTCTGTAACGCATAAAGCCAAGTTCTCCAGAGGGATAAGGGGATGCGGCTGGGGAATATGTATGTGTGTGAGTGTGTGTGTATTTACATTTTAAAGCACAGGTTTACTAGGAAACGGAGAAAGAAAAAGAGAGGCACCTGCATAGTCATAGGTGGCCAGGAGAGCTGCTGCTGGGGAATATTTTGACTTTAGCTTTGAGTTATGAGGAGAGGATCAAGGTAGCAGGAAGATGGACTTCAGAGTTTGGTCTGTTTGGATTTATAGCTCAGTCAAAAATATGCTATTGTAGATTTTAGATTTATAGCAGTGGGGTTCAAATGCAAACTCTGACATTTACTAACGGGGTAACCATGGGCAAGCTACCCACCCTTGTGCTACAACTTTCCAATCTATAAAATGAGCTCATAGAATTGACTCATAGGCTTGTTGTGAAGATTAATCAACAATATAGAGTCCCTAGAAAATACTTGCATGGTAAGTGCAAGTTAAATGTTAGGTGCTTTCCTTATTGTCATTGTCACTGCCATCATCGTCATCACCACCACCATCTTAGTTGAGAGTCTCTCTGTGCTTCACGTTCCTTGTTTGTAAAACCAGGCTAGTGTTACCAGACTTAAAAGGTTGATGGCACATGGCTAGCGGACAATGTCAGCTCCCTACCATAACTTTCTCCTGAAAATGTGAGACTGGTAAGCTGAGGCCAAATCCCAAAGCTGCATACATGACTTTGGTACCTTACTAATTTTGAATGGAAGCACAGCCACTATGGAGTTTCTGAGTACAGACGCTTGCCCACACGCCACATCACCGTGACACTTGATCCAGTTGTCGGAGGCAGGTATGAATGTCTCTCATTCAAAATGTCACGCGTGCCTTGTGATGGACTTCTTTAACCAATCAAGCCCGAATCTCCCCACTTGTGAGTCCTTTTGCATAATCATCTTCGAGCTATAGCAGGACCATTCTCCTGTGCTCTCAAGATAGAAACATTGAAGTCTCGGAGCTTTGCTCAATTGTAAACCCACGCTACTTCTCTTGCTCAACTCACTATTTTATTTTTTTATTTTTTTATTGCTCAGCTCACTATTTTATTAAGTTGGTAGTGAGCTATAGCTGCCCCACTTTCACTTTGTTCATCTACTATCGATCTAAACTAATCACTTAATTAGCCCAGACAAGAAGTCTTCTGTGGTGTTAAATAACTCTAAAAACCGACTGGAGATGCTTGAGTGGCCCGATTGGATTTAACTTGCAGTTCATTACCTCTAGACTAAGATATGTTAAATGCAGACTCTAAAAGCAGCTATGTTCTGCTTTGGGAACAAATTCTGTTTACTTGTAGAAGAAAAGACCCAATTAGCCCTTGAAGGCAGCGTATTTTCAATGTGTGGGCCCTCACCCACCACTATCAAACACCCCTGGGAATAGATCGGACCCTGCTCCAAGCTGCTAATTGGAAACTTTGGAGGCAGGGCCTTTCGGAAGCCCTCCTGGAGACAGCAGCAGAGAACTGCTGTAGGCTGGCTCTCAAGCTTATGGTTTTGAGGACTTAGCTTCTGGAAGAGAAAATAAGAAGAAGAAAGGAAGAAAGAAAAAAGAGGGGATGGGAAGTAAAGAAAATTGGAAAGGTGGGTGAATGAAACCTGAGTAACCAGATGGGGAATCTGATCATAAAGTATCCCCTTAAGTCAGCCACACATGCTTTTTTGGAATCTGGGAGTATATTTCAGACCCTGTCTTAGGAACAGCACAGGACAAGGAGAAGTTCACCCCAGGCAGGGTGACTGGACAGAGTGTGGCCAAGATGCTGCTACTCAGTTGCGCTCCCTCATCTGCGGTTTTGCTTTCTGCAGTTTCAGTTGACCTGAGGTCTGAAAATACATGAGAGTGAGAGACCCATCCAAATAACTTTTATTATAATGTATTGTTATAACTCAATTTTATTATGGTTGTTAATCTCTTACTGTGCCTAATTTATACATTAAACTTTATCAAGCGAGTGTATGTATAAGGACGAGCATGGCATATGTAGGATTCGGTACTAGCTACAGTTTTGGTCATCTACTGGGGACGGCCACACTGGAGGCATTTCCAAGGTAAAATATACAGTAAAGTCCCAATTATAATTAGAGCTTTCCCCAAGGTGGACGCACAGAGGGTACTAAGTAAATGTTCATTAAGTTGACAAAGATTGAAGAACTTCAGTGGTCTAGATTATCTGCAGCTAGTTTTGATCTGGAGAAAACAAGTACACTGGGTCTGACTGTAGAGGAAATCAGGAGTTAGCTCTAGGGTACCTACTGTGCTTTCTTGTCCTGCCTTCTGGAAACAGCCTGCGCAGTGGAAAGAGCCCCAGGCTTTCGAACATGGACGTGGGTGTCTTACAAATATGTGGCTCTAAGCAAGTCACAAGCTCTCTAAACTTCAGGTTCCTCATCCACAGAGGGAGGGTAACAGCTACTTCTAGATGTTTTTGCTCAGCATTGTAGCCCAGGCTCCCGGTACATAAAATACTTGGTGCACAGTAGGTGTTAAATAAATATTTGTTTAATTTTTAAAAAAAGGTAGGAAGGAAAGAAGACTGATTATATGAAGCCTATATAAAATAATGCTTTGAAAATGCCCAGCATAACACCTGGTAGATGGATATTCTATAAATAGTATGTATCCTAGTGAGGATAAAGATGAAAATGATGATGATGAAACAGAATGGATTCAAAAAGAAATTTTCTAGATGCCTAGAACTGGGCTTATATTCTTGCTGAAACTAGCCTGCTTCTTCCCACTCTTCTTCCCTCTGAAATCTGGGTCACTCTGCTTCTAGCTATTCTTTAGGGTCACCTCAGTTTTGGCTGTTGAGCCCTGTAACCTTTGAGTTCAGCACATAGCAGGTGGTCAAGATGTTTTCAGAACTGAAATGAGCTATCTGGATGTGACTATGCTTGCGGGTCATGGGTGGCATTTGTTCCAAGTAGGATTGACTCATTTTTAATCCCTATAACTGAGTAATTGCATGTTAATTATCTTAAGTTGTTTCATTTCCACGATAGGTAATCATTAACCTTTTGACTAGCACATTTGCCTCACAATCATAGAAAGCATTTTTAGTAACACCCTGCCCATGTGTTACTGGGTTACAGAAATGCCATTAGTTGCCTTCATTTGTATGACTAAAGAAAAGTTCTGATCTCAAGAATTTTGGATAGCCCCTGGTTTTCCTTAACTACCCTCCTCATCTCTTTGAACATTAATACAAAAGCCCAGCCCATCAAATCAATCGAAATTTCAGGAGAAAAACTGGGAATGGTAATGCTTAAATTGGCTGTGAGTCCTTGGTTATCAATTTTTCTCCAAAGACCATAATTTTTGGAAAACAGACTTGAGCCCAAGTCCCAAGCCCACCTATTATCAACTTTGTGACTTTGAACAAGTTACCTAACCTTTCTGAGCCTAGATTTATCTATATATTATATAGAGATCTTATTTGGATCAATTACGGTAACAATCACATTCAATAAACACACAACAGAACTTCATATCCTTCTCTTTCCAGATTATAGGACAGGTTATTCTGGGAGAAATAAGTACATGTCCAGATCATGTACTTAAAAGTTCGGATATAGAGATGGATGAGTGGAGAGGCTTCTGCTTAGTGAGACGCACAGCTTCTTCACAACATCTCAAAGAATTGAGGTGATCAGAGAAGTATTGTTATATTAATTTGGGTTAGCTGTGGTAAAGATGATGAGGGAGACAAGACCGTTCAAGCTCCTTTGGGGCTTGAAATGAATTGTCATTTTTCCCCACTATTTGGATTTTGACTGTAGGTACAAAAATAAAGATGAGGAATGGGCCTTGACTTTGAAGAGTGAGTACACAAACACAGAAGACATGTCTTCCTCCAGAATCTCTATTCTCAATGTAGAGAGTGGCTGCTGTGCTGTTTTTATCTGACAAGCACAGCAGTGACAGGGACCCCCATACACACATCCTGTCAGCCACTCTTTGCCATCAGATTAGTGACTCTCTAGCTCTTCAATAAAACAGAAAGAATCTAGTACTTCTGCCCAAATAGAAATCAGACAATTAGAAGGCTATTTCAGGTACATTTTCAACTAAACATCATTCTCCACTGCCTTTTGCATTTTCTCCATCAGACCAAACCCATTTTAGTAAACGGAGTAAAGATGAACATTTTCCACGTTGTTATCTGTAGGCCTTGTTATTTCTTGAAACATCTGTTAGGGGCGCTGTAAAACAGTCCTTGATGGGAAATCGTGCCTTTCAGTTAAACAGAGGCTCATGGGGCTGCCATGGAAGTAGAGTTTTGGGGCTGCCCTTCTGCACCCACAACTAGCCATGGCAGTTAGAGGAAGAAATTGAAATGAGGGAATTCACAGTCAGAAATAACTGCATAGACAAATGGAAAACAAAGCTGTAGGTGGGCTTGCAGTATGATTCAACTAACTTATTTAGTGACTGTCTATTCATTTCTTTGATTGAAAACCAATGAGTGAAATGTGAAATTAACCCTGGAGGCAGAGGGCAGGTACTCTGGTGACATTCGCTGTTAAAACCAAGATGGGATCAATATTTGATCTGTTGGGGATAAGAAAAATTGATATTTTTAGGGCTCTTCTCTGGACCATAAATCAGCAACCCTCGAGTGGGGTAAATTGCCAGTACTAACCATCTTCCTTCCCTGGCACTTATCTTCTGAACACATCCAGTTCAGATTGTAGTGCTTTTTATCATCAGCTAAGAAAGAAGCATCCCAGAGTCTGCTTGGAAATCAGAAGGCTTTCTAGTCTCAAAAACACATCACTGGTTGTTGTTAATAAATAGACCTTTAGTAGAGACACAAAAAATTTTAAGTAAAAAATGGTTCAAGCATGTTCAGTCCATTGGTTGATATTGGGTCAGAAACATTAAAAGGTCAAATGTCCTAAACAGTAAACTAATGGTGGTTTCCCAAACTGCATGTTAACATCAAATCCCTGTAAATTATACATGATTTTTGAAAAGAACCCTTTTAGATATGATTAAGAACATAAGATCTTCTAGAATATCATTTTGGATTATCCAAATAGACCCTAAATCTGATGTGACCTTATAGAAGACACTTTTATAAGGCAAAAGGGGAGGGTCAGAGAGAAGAGGGATGTAAAGATATAGGTCGAGATTGGAATGAAACCAAAGAACTCTGACTTACCAGTAGCTGCCAGCAGCTAGGAGAGGTACCCCCAGGGCCTTTGGAGGGAGCAAGGTCTAGCTGGATTTTGTACTTCTGATCTTAATCTGTGAGAAGTCCTATTTCTGTTGACTTAAGGCACCTAGTTTATGCTTACTTGTGATAGCAGTCACAGGAAATTAGCATGCCATGTGCTGGTGATGGTCCTGGCGTCAGGAGTAGGCCATAAACCAACAGAGATACTCAAGGAAGCTCTTTGTGAAAAAATGAAAAATCTTGCTTGTGGTTCTTTGTAACCATGCCACTGATGTTTTCTTTATCAATCCCCCTTTTCATTAATGTATCAGAGGAAAGAAAAAGCCAACTTCTGCCATCCTCTTATGGGCAAGGGACTTGCTTTAGAAACCAATACTGAGAACTTTTCCACTTCCTTTCCTACATTCGCATAACTCAGTCTAGTCTGAGGTGTTCGATCACCTCATTACATTTATTAGTTTTCTGAAACTGTTTTTCTCTTCATAAGCTCTTTCAGTGTTGCCACTTTGCAGACAAACTTGGAGAAGGATATGACCAAGAAAAGGGTTCACATTTCTTATTCTATTATCTTACCTACCAAAATGTAAACTATATTTCTCAGCCTTAACAATCTTTTGTTTATAGGAAGCAAGGTAATTCTAAGAGCTTGACTTCTTTAGTCTTTCAGAGACCCCAAAATATCCAATTTTAAATTAGCCAACACATGAGATATTTTAACTACCATTTTATTTCCATCCAGACCAAGGGGCAATTTAGAGACGGTTCTATTCTAAGTACATAGCCAAGGATCTATAGAAGGGCTGTTGGTACCACTGTTTTGAAGTCAGCCTGTCAGTCACCATGATTGAAACACAACCCTGATGCAATAAAATGCTTCGCAAAAGGTTGCAGAATTGTGGGATGTAATAAAGTCTGCTTAGCTTCATTTCCAATGCCGCAGAGTCCTAGAGAACGAGGCCCATTTCCTTATGCCTTGGGATTTGTTTGAGTTACTTCCGTGCCTGGAAATGACAGAACATAAAAACAGACATTTACTTGAAATGCATAGCATTTTTTTTGAGTCATGGCAATAAACAAATGTAAGTTTGTTTACTGCTAATCTTTTTGATTGCCATTAACATTTTATACAAAGCCATAGAGTTGTGGGCAGATTATGTGAAATTGGCAGGTTCCACCCCTGTTGATGCCTGTATTCCCTGGATCTCTAAACTGTCAATGGCCTCTGTCCACAGCCCACACTCCAGAAGTCAGCCGCAAGGCCTCCTAAGAATCTACTTTATGGACATAAGACTTAACATACAAATGAAGCCAATTAGGAACTCTAGCAATTAAGTAAGAATAGCTTCCCTCCAAATGGTCATTATTAGATTTACCTAGTGAACTAACTAGAAACACAGATTTCTAGAGTCCTCTCCCCCACCTCCCCATTCTGATTTAACAGGTATAAAGGCCCAGGAACCAGTATGTTTAACAAGCTCTTCTTATAAGTCTGGGAACCATGATGGTGTGTAGCAGGCCGAGTCAGAAATTACCTTCAGGATTTAGGTGAGGTCCAAAACAAATAATATGCACAAATGAAAGAGGAAGAGGTAACTCTTTAGCTGTATTTAGAATAAATCAGAAATGCATTTCACAGCCATCTACCCAAAGAAGACTCTGCTGCAGCTTTCACTTCTGGGCCTTAATTACTAGTATCAGTCACAGGAGTGTTGTCAGGAATAGGACTAGCTGGACGACAAGTGTGGAGGACACTGGGCAGGACAAATAAGTACAGGAAAAAGGAAGTTAATAAAAAGGGAAGCAGGATTTGAATTTCACAGGCTAAATTTTATAAAATGTGGGAACTATTGAAAGAAAGGATGCTAGGAGATGTTTAAGGTAATGACCATGGGTGTGAGATTTGAAGAAATTTTGAGAGACACTAATTCCCTTTAGTGTTTTCAAAAGATTTCTGTGAATATTTACATTGCTTTTCCCTTATTGCTTGCTATTTGTGGCTTTGAAGGCAGCACAACGGAGGGACACAGACGTGGGGGACTGAGGTGCAAACACCCAGCTTCCTGCTAGATCTGCTCTGTAGTTCCCGGCTATCCCCCGTAGGGGCGCATTCAGCCCACCGGAGAGAACACACAGGCACACACCTCAGCCTCTAGTACATGGAGACAGTTTCCAGTGAATCTAGCACTCATTTTGTCTATGAATTCGTAACAAAATCAGAGAGCAAAGGACAGGTGGGCCATCTCTTTGAGATTACATTGGTTCCTTCTGGAGTCTAGTACACAGAGACCTAAATCACTTCTGCTTCAGCCTTCACCTCTGAGCTTGAGACCTACTGCTCCCTCCTCCCTCCACTGATGTCAGTAGGTGAGGAGTGGAGTGAGGGGAGCGTATGTACCTCTGTCTGTCCCCTGCAGAAGGGGGGCTGCCTCTTTCCTGTAGGATATTAGGATCGTCCCTATTGTGCCAGCACCACCCATCTTGCCTGGACATCCAGGTCATCTCCTGATCATTCATCATTGCCTGTGTCCTTGAACAATTATTGACTTTGAGTCAGAGGCACCTGTGCAGGCCTGAAAATGGATGTGCCCTTCTTTCCTCGCCTGTCCAGGGCAGATTTATATCCTAGGAGAAGTTTCTCTTAGTTTTACTTTTGGTTTCTGAACATTGTGGCTCCATGTTATTTCCCATACCAGCCCTGAAATTTCTGAATCTCTGCGAATGCCCCTCTCCGGCCTGAACAGGCTTTCTGTCTGCTCACCACGCTTCTTCGACGCAGCGCTCACACAGCCTCGGCACTCGAACTGTCTGCCTGGCTTTTCCAGGATCTGTCTTCAGCAATTTCTTTGCTCTAAGTAGTCTGGAAGCAGATTTTGCTTTTCACTCCTGAGCATGGCCATTGAACACACCAATGCTCGAGAAGCCCGGGGTCTGAGCCCAGCCTCATTTACTGTGTGTCTCTGGGCAATGGGGTGGCGGAGCGAGCTGAGTGGGTTAATACACATAAAGCTCTCATAGCTGAGTGCTCGCTGACATTAGCCCCCATATTGTCATTATCATTATTTATTCTTTGTGTTATCAATCAGGAGTGACCAGGCAACAGAACCACAAATGCCAAAGCGAATGAAAGTCAATACTTCAGCTGCTCAGGACAGAGACAGCTTCACTAATGAAAGGGTCATGTGGGCAACATACTAATCTTCTCACCTTCCGGTTGGAATTCATATACTGTGTGTCCTCCGTCATGCCTCTAATTTTCTTCATTTGCACCATTTGATGGTGATGTTTTTAATGTCACTTGGGTGTATCAACAAATGTATTTATTGAAGTAAAGAGTAAAGCTCTGAGGAGGGTGCATAAAAGCGAAGGATTATACCTTCATGGTGCTTCTGACATATTTGGGGAGACACTTGCACAGGGTGAGGGCTGGCAGTAGACAGACAGGTGGGGGCTGAGCAGCCCAGACAAGGTGGGCCTTAGAAGTTCCAGGAACAGAGGGCAAGAGCTCAGGATGCCTGCAGTTTGATGAGTCCCATGAATATGTCTTTCCAATGTTCCTGCTAAACACAGTGGCAGAAGGACTGTTACTATCCCTCTTCCCTGCGAGGCCAGACTTGAGAACTAACATGCAGCTTACTACCTGGGATTTGTTTAGCGGAGTAGAGATTGGAGGCAGGATGAAAGCTCCCCCTGCTAGAGAGTAGTGAAAGTTTTAGATAGGGGGACTTTGAATTTGGAAGGGAAATAAAAATGTCAGGTGGAGAAGTTTAAATAGGGGTTGAGTAAAGTTTACTGTGTTATGAAGACTGTAATCTTCTCATCCATCTTCCTGGAATCTTCAGGAGTCTTTGAAGTTCATTTGCATTTTGTTGTCATGATTTAGTGGGTACACAGTGAAAGTAGAGGTGCCAAAGGCATCTCACCTCAGGTGTGAACTAAATCAGCCTGACTTTTCTTTGAACATAAAGGGGTCATCAAGCTCCGCAGAGTCTCCACAAAGAATGGGTGCCTGTTTTGAACAGGCTCATCTGTTCTCTGCGCGCATTCAAGGAAATGCCTTTTCACTAAATATGTACGTGAAGGAGGCGTCTACTTCTTACTCAATTCCTCCTGCGCTCTGATGGGCCCAGAGGGAAAGGCTCGCTTCTGCTTTGAAGCTAAGGAAACAGGTCAATGCTTCTCTCTTCTATCGGGCACCTGAATGGGAGCTGGCCACAGTGATTCTAACTTGGCAGAGTGCACAAAAAAGGTCTGAGACCATAAAAACCCAACAGCCTTCCCTTCAGTTCTTTGAGATCATGTTTCTTGGCTTGATGGGCCATGGAATCACCTGGGAAGTCTAAAAATTTCCTTGCCTCCATTGCCCCCCAGAACTTCTGATCTAACTGGTTCTAGAAAGTGGGCTAGGCCACTGCAGGGGAGCCAGAGTATGATAGTAAGCAACTCTAAGCCCATCTCCTTCCTGATCCGGTTCCAAAGTCTGTTCCCAATAAAACATTCCAAGTGCCCCAAAGAAACTCACATTCTGGAGCCAGGTTTCAGTTAACTTCTGTGGCAAATATTCAACAAAGGTAATCAGTCTTCTGCACTCTTAGCAGAACCACAAATAGGACAACTGCTAATAAGACAACTGTTTGTCTCTGAAAGCCAGTGCTTTTTGCCCATGTGCTAGGATAAAATGACCGTTTTTTACATGCATGCTAGGTGTGACACAAAAACAGTTTCATCACAAACTTAGCACATTCTCCAACAAAACCAAGTCTAGAGGCACCAACAACAAAAACTCTTCTTTAACAACTCTCATCTTTTAAAAGTAACTCTTAGTTCCTAGCCAGCTAGTGACCTAGGCAGATAGCCATGGAAAGCCATTCTGCTCACACCAAAAACAAGGTGGGCAATTTTCTCTGGGCAGGCCCCTCTGACCTCTGCTTTTCAGCTTTTTTTTAATAAACTGGTATCAGAAATTGGACCACAAAAGTCCTGGTGGCAATCTCATAGAAAGTGGCTAAAGGTCAAGCTGGGAGAGAAATGATAAGGATCAGAGAAGCACGCTGGCAATTACATGCACATCTAGAGATAGCCCGCCAGTGGGCAGGGACCCAGCGCTGGGAGGATTGGGGTGTGCAGGGCAAATTCCCCTGCAAGTTTTCTAACTCAAAACTATTCCTCTGTGGCATGTCACACATGCTGATTAATAACAACTTTCTGTGATGAGAAAGTGTTAATTAACACCCTATTAAATAAGGGTCCCTTTCCCGGTCCTCCGAGTTGGCGACCCCCAGAGTGCTTCTGGGCGCCGTGTGGGAGGGAAGAGCCAGGTGGGGGCTCCCTGAGGCTTCTGGGGTGGCTGTCCTTTATAGAGTGGCCAGAGACTCTGCATCGTCACTTTTGTCTTGCTGGGGATAAATCAATTGCTAAGAACAGCAGACACGCAAGGAAGATGATGCCAGAGCTTGTAGCTGGGATGATTTACAGCTACCCGGCAGGGCTTATCGCCTCCTTGATCCCACACCATATCCTGGCAAATGAAACTACAAAGGCTTTGGGGCTTGGTGGTTGGGAGTGGGTGGCAGAACAGAACAAACCCAGCCCTAGATAACTCAGGCTACTCCTTGGGCATTTGCAGTGTCCGCCTGAAGCAGTAAAGCAGTAAAGCAGTAAATCAGTAAAGCAGTAAAGCAGTAAGGTGTCTGCCATCCATGTTCCTCCCATTTACATCCACTTCCCTCCATCTGTATCTAGCAAAGCCTCTCCCTAAAAAGCTTTCCCCTTCTGATAGAGCTTATGAAGAACAGGCTTTATTTGTCTCTAAATCTTCAGCTGATATTACTTTTCCTTGAGACTCAGTCAAAATGAAAAAGGATTACTTTATATTTACTTGCATCTTACGTGAGAGAAACTAATTTTGAGACAGAAAGTCCCTACAATGTGAAACATTTTCCCTTCCTTCAGACCCTCCAGCAGGGCAAAGGAAAGCTAAAAGACATACATGCTTTGTCATTTACTTTGGCTGACAGCTTCTTCTTATCATGCTTTTGAGGGTGACCTTCCTCCAGCATATTCCTTCGCTCTAGTTGTGCACTCCTGTTATAATAGAATTTCAGAGCCAAGCATGGAGCAGGCTACCTTTGATAATTAATGGCTCTGAGAGTTTGCTGAGTGTGTTATTTAATTAATGACACTTGTGTCTGAAGTGTGTACAACTCTAGTTGAATAAAAGGCATATTTGCTGAGGGATTATAGACAAATACTCAAGTATCGTCACTTTGAGAATCTGTTGGAGTTCAGCACACTTAACCATCTAATGGGGTTATTATATTTCTTCTTCACTATTTAAAAAGTACAGAAAGTGGTATAATGCTGTTATTTTTACATTGTATATGAAAGTAGATTACAAACTAAAAACATTCTTAGGCTAGTGGGTAAAAGTCTGCTATGTGGAGCAGAGCCTCTCATTCAAAAACAGTATTCAAAATATAGCATTAAAGGTTTCCTCTAAGTGATGGTGAAGTATGTTATGATCTACTTCTGTTACTCAAAAATAAGCTAACCTGAATTAATTCAAGTTCTGCTTGGTACCAAAAGACCAGGGTTGGAAACTGGCAAGAAAACACATCTCTAGGCTTCTGGGAACAGACTATTTCCCACCCACCCCCTTATTTTCCTGAGGTTCTAGTCCTCAGAATAAAATGTACATTATGAAAAGACAACAAGAATATATCCTACATTCACGCGCCAGCAGGCCATTTAGGGAAAGTTCTGTGAATCTGTCTTTACTTGTGTTCTAATAGAGACTACAAATATCAAGAGTCCAGTTTTAACTTCAAAATTGTTATTGTGTATGACTGGGCAAGTTCTAACAACTCTCTGGGCCAGAGTTTCTTCCTTTATAAAGCAATTAGTTGACTTACTCGCTTTGAATTCCCTTCTCGTTCAAAGGTATTTAGTCTCTTATGGGGGTGGGAGGGATGTTATATGGGTAGAATCATCAAAACCGACTATCTCACTGAAAGGAGAGATAAATGATTTCTCCTTTTTAAGACTGAGGGTTATTCTTTCCTGGAAGGGACCCCTGGGGATACCCAGAGCTATATACATGTGTCTGCAAGAGGGGCAGAGAGCCAGCCAGCTGGTTCAGGGAACAGACTCCAGCCGGGGCTTGCCTTCTTCCCTCCCTCCCACTGAAGACCTCCCCATTCATGGCAGATGGTGGAAACAGAGGCATGGGCAAAAAGGCTCAGATGAAGTGAGAAGAGAAGCCTAGGAGCTGGGCTCAGAGCTTCTTTCTCCTGGGCGAGAAGGGAAGACCATCTGTCCAGAACCTCTATCAGTCAGCCCTTAAGTGAGGAATATACAGTCTTACAAATGGAAACCTCACTCAGTCTTCACTCTAGTTCCATGAGGTAGATTTCATAACACCAGGCTAAAAAGGGAAAAGGTCACACAGTAAGTGCAGCTTTGGAATCAGATCTGTTATTTCTGGAGATCAACCTCTTTCTATAACTTTAATGTCCAGTATGGCGCCACTGGCAATACATGGTTAATGAGCTCTGAAAATCGTGAATAGTCTATAGTGAGATTGCTAAAGGTAGAAATATCTATTGGGTTTAAAAGACTTACTCTAAAAAAGGATGTAATATATCTCAATGATTTTATAAAACATTGTGTTATAAACTTTTTATATAAGTTTCAAAATGGAATTGGTATAGTAGTTTAAATTGATGATGATAATATATTTTATCTGTTCTTAATAGGACTTAGAAAATTAAAAATTATGTCCAGCTCATTCTAGTGGGTAGTGCTGCTCTAAGACAACATACTGTGGGGTGAGCAGAGAGAGAAGCTGGCCAGAGTGGGGGCCCCTATAGAGTCTAAGAGTTGGGTAAACACATGCAGCTGTGCAGGGGCATCGGTAGGATTCCTGGAAGGCACCGGACCTGGTCTGGGCACAAACACGACCTACATGACAACCTTTGTTCAGGTACCAGGTCTCCTCAACACCTTTGCACAAATCGGAAAAGACTTCTCCGCCTCCTGTGTTGTGCCACGTTTAGGACATGGGCGCTGGAGCGAGGGTTGGATTTCGGCCTTACGCCCTCCTATTACCTGGTCTTTTAACAGTCCATGAACTGCACAACCATACTTGGCAATCCTGGCCCATTCTATTTTTAAGTACTTTGAAACTCCATTGCACCACTGGTGGCAAAAAAAAAAAAAAAAGTGTAATAGACTGTTTTGACTCTTAAGATTTAATTTTTTAATTTTTGTAAATCATAAAGATAATGTAACAACATTCCCAAATGCCTGAAGAGTTATTTAGTATTTAAGGGTATAGGCTTGGGTTGAAGTTAGGCCTGTGATTCATTCTCAGTATAATCTTGAGCAAGGTGCTTTGCCTATCTGTGCCTCAGTTTCATTATCTGCAAAAAGGAAATATAGTAATCTAGGAGGTAGATACTATTGAGGACTAGAGATGATACCAGTAAGGCACTAAGCATGATACTTGACCCAGAGAACGGGGTACACTGTAAAGAATGGTCAGTTATTGTCACTCATTCAGCAATTGTTTCGGATCACCCATGGCATGCTAGGAGCTGTTTTAGGTGCTGACACACACCAAACAAAAGTGTCAATGGCCCTGTCCTTGCCAGTAGAAAATACTAACAAATCTATAATATGACGGTACATGGTAAGCATTATGAAGATAAAGCAAGCTTATGTGATAGAAGGAAACAGAGGCACACACTTAGGTTGGGCCCTTGGAGAGACCTTTGTGAGCAGGTGACGTACAAGTCAAATCCTGAATGGAAGAGGGAGAGCACGACAGGCAGAGCAGGCCAAGAAATGCCAGGACCTTGAGGTAGGCGTGTGTTGGATGTGATCCAGTAAAAGCAAGGAGGAAAGCCGGTAGAATGTGGGGGAGCATGGTGGGAGGAAAGTGTAGACTTCACTGAGGTTGATAAGCCTCAAACTCATGGCTGGGCCCTCCATGGCTGGCTTTCCAAAATGTGGAGGAAGGAAATGATCTGGCTCCCATTTAGAAGGGTCATACTATTAACGTATTTCCTATTTTAATGCAGTTGTTCTCTTGTATAACCTTGGATGAATTTGGGGAGACACACACACATATGTCTCTATATTTTTTCCTAAGAGTCTTACGTGACAGCTGATACATGATATTCTATATAAAGAAGTTCTATTTTTAACTGCAGTGTCATGAAAACATACTCCGAACAAGGGGAGTTCTTGGGTTTTAACTGAATATATTTTCCTTTTATGTTTTTGCACCAGTTTTCATTTCCACTTAGTCTCATTTTTGTGAAGGATTAAAGAAATAATAACTAACCACACACCAGATCTTCCACCTTTAAGGAAACACTGCCCTGATAACAGATCCTTGAGAACAGAGTAATAAAACAAAACTTTGATAAGGATGTGAAAGGTAAATGCTAATTGATTACATTGGGCATATTCCTTACGCCTAAGGATAATTCTGGAATCTGTAGGAGTCGCCAGAGAGATTGGATGAGGGGCCAGAGCTCTAAAGCCTCGCTGAGCCGTGTGGCGCCCACACTGGCCTTCTGCCTGGAGAGAGCACCCCTCCCCTATAGCTCTGACTTACCATTTCTAATTAAAAAATTATTCAAGCGATGTCATGGGCTTTCACATCTTTAAAGATGTACCACACCATCAGTTTGCAGCTCAGTATGCCAAGAATTTGCAACTTTTTGTGGGCCCCATTAGAACACGATATAGAAGAGGAAAATTGGTGAGAACATCTAATTACATTCAAAGCCATTTTGCTTGTCTTAAAGAAATGAAAATGATCTGCTGGTTTTTATAGACCTTCTTGACCTAAAGATATCTGCTGGCGGAAAGAGAATCCTCAGTTGAGTTCTTTTAATGCTTTAATTATTATGCAATCTATCATCTTACGCACTGACTTGCACACTTTGAAAAATCTCTTAAATATGCATTAAAAATTGATTGGCTAATTCTAAATGGTGGGGTGGCTCTTGGAGGGCATGTAATTGAGTGTGGGCATGGGGGTTACACACAACTGACATGTAGTCACCACTTTTGGGTGGGATAAGGTAGAGAAATCAATTTGGTCACAGGTCTGGTTGACATCATACTGCTGACTTGCTCAGAGCTCAGTTACACACGTGCTAGTTCTTCAGTCAGTCTTACTGCTTCTGATTTGCATCAGATCTGCTAAGGTAGGGAGGCACATCATCTCTGTGCCTCAGATAGTGTTTGGATCAAAGTGGGATCTCAAAAAATAGATGACCGGATTCTAGAATGTCAAGGTTAAAAAGATCCCTCAGGAGGTAAGCAGTCTGTCATGTTGTAGTCTGCACTCTTGAGGCAAGTAAGGAAATCATACTTCAAATGAACCTCTGGAGAAAAGCCACTGTACAGTGCACGATGAACTGGCTGTAAGAATTCATTTCCTCTCTTTACCTTTGTCTACCTGCAATCTGGGGGCTTCTCCCATAGCAGACCCCAAACAACAAGCATGGTGACTGCCAAGAGCTTCAAGTCTATCACTCCTGTCCATATACCAATTGGTAGGGAAAAAGTCTAATGGCCCAGTCTGAGGTGACACGCCCACACTCTGGCCTTTAGATGAGACGGCAATTCCAAATTCAGATGTCCTCTACTGCCCATCTTACTTTCTGTTTGCATATCCCAACAGTATCCTAAATGTTTTGAAATCCAAGAGATAATTGCAGGCTCTTAGTGAAAACTCTGTTTCTAGAGAAAGCCCTAGCTGAAAGGTCTTGAATTGCACCCTTGGGAGTCCTCACTGATGCCAGGAATGCAACATTGAATGCATTATGGCTCAAGGATGGTTAGCCCGGATTACTTCTGTTCATCTAAAGCCCTTTTAGATGACAGGCAAGTATTGAGTTTGTAACTATTGTCTGACAGGGAAATGGGGGGCAGAGATATAGCTTTAGGGGTTGGTTGTAACTACTGTATAAAGTGACCATGCAATACCTCTGGCTTGGAGGCAAAAAATTCTGGCTTTATCCCTGAAACTAGTGAAGATGCAAGAGTACCCTCTAACTTGCGACTCAGCTCACTAAACAACTCTCACCTTCAATTAGCTAACATTTCATCAGGGAGGATGTTTCTGAATAGAGAATCACTGAGTTTAGTGTAAAGGTAGTGCGGGCTCTAGAGTCAGACTGCCTGGACTTGGACCCTGACTCTGCATGGGTAATCTGAGACTCCTTGGGCACATTCTATAATTACCTGAATCCTTAGTGTCCACATCTGAAAATTGGGGCATTAGAGGATTGTTGTGGGGTTCAATTGAACCGATACCTATAAAGTGCTTGGTATAACTTGCCCACAATAAGTACTCCTTAAGTAATATAATTAAGTCATTAATAATAAAGTGCCCGCTCTTTGGTGGTCTCCTTCACTCCAGTCCTGAAAAAATGATCTTGTTGGCCAGTGTGGCCTCTTAAAGTCAGGGAGAATGGCAAAGTGGAGAATCAGCTCTCTGATGTGCAGTGGTAGAGTGTCGATATGGATTATTGCAGTGATTATTCTTTTCTTTTTAAGTCTATTATGGAATAATTGAATGTCTACTCAGCAATTAGACCATACATTAGCATCGACTCTTTTCTTTTGTCTTTAAAAACTTTCATTTATCTCATTTATTTTTAGCCCTTTTTATGGTGTTGTAAAAAGCATAAAGTGCAGAAGATATATATATATATATATATATATGTATATATATATGTATATCTCCTTAAAACACAATGATATATGGCTTGCAGAATTAATATAATGCAAACACATACCTTGCCACCAACCATGGCAAAGAACAGAACATTACCAGCTTCCTTCCACCCTCCCACCCAACAGTTCGTTCCAGTCACAGCCCTATTTTTGCCTCCCCCATAAATGTAACCACTGGGCTGATTTTATGGTGATTGCTTCCTTGTTTTCCCCTTATAATTTTACCCTCTAAATGACTGTATCTCTAAACACTGTAATTTAGTTTTGCCTGTTTTTGAACTTCATGTGAATGCAATCACACAGTATGTGTGCTTTTGTGTGTTTGTTCCACATTCTTGCAAACACTTGATATTGTCAGTCTTTTAAAATTCTTACTATCGTGGAAGCTGTAGAGTGGTATTTCATTGTGTTTTAAGTTTATATTTCCCTAATGACTAAAGATTATTGGTCATTTTGACATCAATTGTTTATGAGGTACTTGTTCAGTCTTTTGTATTTTCTGTGGGTTGTTGACTTTTATTGATTTGTAAGGTATATTGTTCCTTTAAAATATCTTCTGGATAATGGCCTTGGTTGGCTATCTATGTGGCAAATAAGTTCTCCCACGATGTTTTACCTGTGTTTCTCTTATTGGTGTCTTTTGATAGACAGAATTTAATTTTAGTGTAGTCCAATTTATCAATATTTTTACAGTAAGGCTTTTTGCAGCCTATTTAAAAAGTTTTCCATATAGCAAGGTCATTAAGATATTCTCATATATCATCTTCTAAAAGCTTTGTTTTATACTTTACATTTTTAATTACAACCATCTGGAATTTACTTTTACCTATGGCATGAAGTAGGGTATGGTTTCACTGCAGTTGTACATGGATATCCAGTTTTCCCAGAACCGATTATTGACAGTATTTTTCTTGAGGAAAGCCTAAATACAGCTGTGCGATGTATCTTTATAGAAGTCAAGTGTTCATATATGTTAGAATCTGTTTCTGAGCTTTGTTTTGTTCCATAAGTCTATTTATTCTTGTGCCAGTATCACACTCTTAACACTTTGTGTGCCGGTTCCCTTTAAACTTACCAGCCCTTGGGGCCGGCTATTTTCTGTGCCACCGCATGAATGGTATAAGCATTCAATAAATCACACACAACTCCTGAACTACTAAATATTTTTAAAAAACTGTAATATCCCTCATAAAACACCTTACACTTTCACCAAAACAATGTGTAAAGCTTCTAGACTGAGTACGATCAAAGAAATAGCTCCTAATAGTTGCAAATGAATCCACCGTGGCATGTAAAACCGGAGACTAGGTGAACACGTATTAATATGTGCGTGGACCACAAAGTGTTAACTTCTGTAGTCTCACATTGTTCCATTTCCATGAAGCGGGGGGTGCCATTTTCCCTGCCCCCTCTTCATGCAGCTGCCTTAAATTGTAGGTTCCAGTGTACCATGAACTGGACTTCCTGAGCAGGAGAGCTACTGGGAACTAGGGGCAGAGCTGAGTGCCCCGGTGAAGCTATATAGCACACAAGGGAGGCTCTTGCTTCTCTGGATTTGACTTAGGAGGACTTGGAGGAGACACATAGAAAAGAGATTTATAGAAACATCAGAAACACATGGGCGGGCTGACAATGGTAGCTATTATCTTCATGCAGCATGTCCTATTGTCCCAGCTCTCTAGGACCTGCCTTACCCCTATCTGGCTGTGTTACAGGGTGGGGTGAGGAGCACCCTAGACCTCTAAACTTATATGCTTTACATGGATTCTACCATTTGCTGCATCAAGGCAAAACAGACTCTAGTGTGTAAGACCTTCAATAGAAAATAAATTTATACACTTAGTGTGCAATAAAGAGAAGAGGAGAAAACAATAGTTAAAATGGTTTCCAATTAAACACCCCTTGTGGGTAAATGTCCAGCTAACAGGGTTGGCCCAAAGCAGGGCCACTGAGGCCCGAAAGCCACAAGTCTAAGGCACCTTCTGGGACCCCTAGGAGAGGAACAGAAGGGGCCAGGCAAGTCTGGAAGGAAATGAGCAAAATCAAAACCCAAGTCACGATAAAGACTGCCATTGTCAGCCTCCCCATGGGTCTCTCACCCACATTTCTATCTCTTTCAAGTATCTCCTTCCCTGTTCCCCAAGTCCCTGGTGTAAGTCCAAGACCAAGAAGCAAGCACAGCTTCTTCACATGGCTCTCCACTCCACGTGCCTTCTCCAGGTTGTCTTCTTGATCTCCTTTCTTTCTTCTCCCAGTCTTCTCTAGCTCCTCCCTTCCTTAGGGTGAGGAAGGGAACCTGGAACCTCTCCTTTCCTTGGGGACTACCTTGTTACAGCTGTTAGCAAACAGAAGGCACCTTAGATTTATGGCAAGCTTTTCGTCACCTTTGGCCATTCCTGTTTGGCTGGGCATTTGCCCATGACGGGATGGCAATTTTGAGGATTTTACTGGGAAACTATTGTGAGGAATATTCTTCTTCCTCTCTTTATGCACACTAAAAGATCTATCCTTTGTGCACATGGATGGCCAAATCCCTTTGGAGCTCCTGGGTGCCCCTCAGTCATACACAGACAACAAGCTGATATCTTGTAGAGTAAGCCCTCTTATGCTTCTATCTTGTTATTTTAATAGTCCCTAGTTACATTTCCATAAGCATTTTATAATCAACATGTCAGTTTTCACACACTATGAGAATTTTGATCTCAAGTATTGTCAGAGCTCAGGGGAAAACTGAGTTCTTCTAACCTGACAAATTGATAATCAAATAAGCATCAAATGATGAGAAAAATTAAAAAAGAATTTTAAATAACATGTAAATCTCCTGTATACATGGGAGAGATCCAGTAAGACTAAGTATCTCAACCACTGGGTTTCAGTCACCATCTTAAATAACCTCAGCTGGAGACAAAGGACATAGGGAAGGGGAAGAAAAGGAAGGTCAGTCGAGGAGGAGGTTACCAGGGATGGCACAGTAAATAAAGGTCTGACTTTAGGCAGATTTAGTTCTGTCTTCTCCACTGATAAGAGTTAAGCAGATTAAGTCCTTCCCTACACAGTGAGAGAGATGCTCTCACAGAAAGGCCTTTTCCTTTTCTCCTGTATCTGCTCATACAAAGTGCAACTTCCACCCAGTCTTCAGAGGTGTCCTATGAAATGATCCTTTTGCCAAAAACATATTTTGGGACAGCAATTTTTGCTTCCCACACAGCACTTTGAGAAAAGTTGAGTCATTCATCTCTGCACTTAATCCCTCTTTACTGCTGTTTAATAACACTTTATAGTTTTCTCTCTAGAAGCTTACATATCCTTAATTATTCCTATGCATTTGAAAGCTAACTTTAATTTTTTCATTTTCTAATTATGTGGCTATTATGAACTGAATGTCTGCTTCCCCTCCCCATTCACATGTTGAAGCCCTAACCCTCAATTTGATTATAAGAGGAGGAGTGGCACTTGGGAGGTAATTCGATTTAGATGAAGTTTTAACAATAAAGCTGCCGTGATGTGATGTGTCCTCCTAAGAAAAGTGAATGAGACTAACATTGACTAAAATTCACTTCCTTCATGTGAGGACACAGTGAGAAGGCAGTCTTCCACAAGTTAGGAAGAGGGTTCTCACCAGAACTTAACAATGATGGCGCCCTGATCTTGAACTTCCAGCCTCCAGAACTGGGGGAAATGATGTTATTTAAGTCAGTCATTCGATGGTATTTTGTTATGACAACCTGAATTGACTAACACAGTGACTGCTATAGCACAATTCAAAACATGTATCACTCTTATATTCAGAGAACTTACTAAATTTGCTGATTAACTGTAATTATTTCTCTAGAGTCTTCGGTTTTCTGCATACATCACGTCCATACTTATCAACGGTTTTATTCCTTCTTCTAAGCTTTCTGCCTTCTAGTTATTGTTCTCGCCTTACTAGGCTAGGACCTTGAGTACACTGTGAAATAGGAATATACACAGTCAACATTCTTATTTCATTTACAATCTCAGATGAATACTGTTCACCATTTCACCTTTAAGTATAAATTCCTTCCTACTTCTGGTATTTCTCAAGCTTTTATATTAAGTTGGATGTTGAATTTAGTCAACTTTTTGGGGGGGGCTTCTACTGAAATGATCCTATCATTTTCTTTATTAGTCTGATGAAAGACATTACTTGATAGTAATGTGAAATCATATTGCATTGGTCATAATATATTATCCTTTCGTAGACTGTGTGCACATGTGTACAGGTTGCCAAACTACCACCTCAGAGAACCAGGAAACAAATGGTTAGGACAGTTAATCTTAGGGCACATCAGAATACCAGGAAACAAAGGACAAGACAGTTCCTTGCTGACTCTCTGGTAGGGCAGTTAAAATGCTTGATTGATTTACTCAACAGGAATGCAGCTTGACTATTTGATGTTAAATTGACCCCTTAAGGGCAGTTAGGATCCCTGTCTGATTTACTTGAAAGCAGCGTTGTCTATCTAAACTCTATTTCAGCCTGTCTAAAAATCATATTCCAACCACCCCTATCTGGTTTGAGCAGCTCATCAGCCTGTAAAGTCTCCAGAGCATACTGTTTTTCCTTTCATGACCTAAAATTCACATCAATCTCATTTAGTGTACTAAAGAGTCTTACCTGGAGGGGAGGAGTTCAGTCACCATTGTCTGAACATGCAGTTTATGTGGAAGCGTGAACTGTCCTGAGCATGCGCAGATGGCCAGCACTACCCCAAGTCTCCCAACACCCAGCACCACAGAGTGCTACGTTTCACTTTTGCTCTGCTTTCTTTTAAAAATTGCTTAAGGGCCTCCCTGGTGGCGCAGCGGTTAATCGCTGTGCTGTGGAGCTGTTGGCAGCGGCGACGTGAGTTCGACACCCGGCCGGGGAGAATCCCACATGGCTCGGCAGACCTCTCCTGCCTCTCCCGCTGCTCCCCTCAGCAGTGGATTTCTGATCTGCCTGTTAGCTACCCGCTCTGTCTCTGGTGAACCCTCTCGCCGCCCCACGCCTCTGGCCTGTACCCCAGCTTGTATGTATAAATAAAAAATAAATAAATAAATCTTAAAAAAAATAAAAATAAAAATCACTTAAACGTTTTCACGGAGAGACAGTCTGTGGAGACTTAACCCCAGCGTCTCTGTTACCTGTAGAGGTAATAAACTGTGCATCCTCCCCCGATACTTACATCTGGTGTATTTGGGGGGCATTTCAAGCAATGAGCCCTTGAGTTTGTTAACACAGGCACGCTACCTCCATCTGACTATATCTTTTAGGGATTTGGCATCTGTGTTTCCAGGAACAGTGAATCTGAGGATTTTGTTTCTGTTAAGTTCTCATTAGGTTCATTTGCCAGGTTACTTATACAACAAATTGAGAAGTACAAGTTATTTGTTTTTCCTTCTCCTTTGGCCGACTTTGTTCCACCAGTTATAAGCATCTCTTAAGAACCTTATTCTTAATAGGAATCTTATTTCTTTCTTAGTTGGTAGTGGTAGATAGAATTCACTAGTAAAGCTGTCTGGGCCTGATGTTTCCTTAGTGGGAAGGATTTTAATTCAGGTTTGATTTCTTTGATAGTTCTAAAAATAATTGTTTTTTAAAAAAACGGGCTTTTTACACTTTGTGTCAGTTTGAGTAATCAATGTAATACAAATTTTCCAATTTAAAGCTGTAAAATTATTTTATGACCTTATGCTTTCATTAACTATAATATCCAGAAAGATGTTTAAACACACTGCAGTATAGTAATTTATAAGAACAATATTTGGTCTTTATTCACAGTTCCTGGCTCACAGGTTCCAAAATTCTTGAGATTTCCTGAGCAGTAAGAATGGTAGGGATATTTTCTGTTCTCTTGTTCTGAGTTCCTGAAAATGCTTCAGAGCCATAAAAATAAAATGGGAGACTTTTTCCTCATAACAAGTCCCTTTCACCACAACTGGGTTTATGTTAATTAGGTGACTTTTTTTACTACTGACTCTAACAACTGACCCTTTGCCTTTAATCTTTGGTTTTATGAGGTGCTTATTACATGCCTCTCTTCTCCTCTCCTTTTGTTGTGGTCTTTGATTTTTGTATAGGTGACGTTTGTCAGTTTTGAAAAATTCTCAGTCATTATCTCTTTAAATATAGATTGCACTGAAACTGTTTTGGAATTGTGAGTAAATATCTATTTTCTCATTGTAGTCTACCTCTATACTCTTCTACTTTTGGCCACTCTCTTCATAATTCATTCTGATTATTTTCATATAGCTCATCTTTTTCATATTAAACTCCAATATCCTCTCTAGGGGAGTCTATTTTCACCCCTTCTTTTCTGGCAGAGACCACGCAAATGGAGAAAGCAGAAGTAGAGGGTTACAGAGTATAGGTAGAAACCAGTAGAGAAAGAATAAAATGTCTTGGGAAGGGGAGCAATTTTTAGAAACTTTTGCCACACTAGAATATGTAGATTGATATGTGATACATTTATCTATTTATGAAGATGAGATAATAATGGAGATGAAGAATACAATAAATGTGGTGATGGTAGTTATATTTCATTATCATTTTGCAAGATGCAAGGGAAACGTGAAACTCTTAAAAATTACTTTTGGCATTTGGTTCACACCTTTATAAAAAGACTGCACTGATAGATCATGTAGTTCCCAAATTCAAAAAGCTCAAAAATAACCATTGTTAAACTATTTCTACTATCACTTAAACTAAATTTCAACAGAACAGTTATGTAGATTCTTTAACTGTTAGTGACTGGTAGAAATATTTTGCCCAAACTATTGACTATATGTTAGAGGAAACTGCATCTTGGCAGAAAATCTTACACTAAACAGGAAATTCATTTTAGAACTAAGGGGTGGACTATCTAAGAGAATGTCTATAAAGGGAGGTTTTAAAAATAAAATCATGTGTCATTTAAAGGTAGGGATCCATTCTGAAAAATGTGTTCTTCGACAACAAGTCATTCTGTGAATGTTGTAGAGTGTAACTGCACAAATTTAGGTGGTAGAGCCTATTACACACCTAAGCTCCGATATAGCCTATCTGGACCACCATCATTGACCAAATTGTCTTTAAGTGACACATGAATGTAGGATTGTCTTGTCAGTTGAGATATTAGAAATAATCTAATGCCCCAGTAAATTATTTATTCTATCTCTGATTCTATGGTTTATCATTCCCAATTAAAGCCAAAAGGATTTGATTTTATATTTATCTAAACCAAATAATAGTCTTTAATTCCCTGAAATCTGATTCTATAAATGTTGTCTACACAGAATAAGAGAGAGGCAATATTGTCCAGTAGAAAGAGGAACTGACAAGGAAGGAAAAAGCAAACTGAAAAAAAATTTACTGTGTTTAAGAGGACGGATGCTTTTCTGGAAAAGAGCTTTTGAGCATACTAAAGTATCATTAGCCTTAGACAAGGGATCTTGTCTTTTATTTTCCTGCTAAATAAAATATTTCCTTGCATCAAGTTAACGCTGTCTGAAAATGTGTTGGCAAACACTTTCACTGGTATTGATGACACCCCCACATGGGGGTTATCTAGCAGCTTTAGGATTGAATTGGTGAAGGAGCTAAAGCTAACCCTCCTTCTCCCCTGAGAAAGGAATAGAGTACTCTGCTCCTTGGGCCTTTCCCATCAGAGTCCGCTGTGTTGAGAATAGGCCCTCTGAGAAAGATAAGAATTTTTCTAAGCTGGTGGGGCAGATTTCAAAAAGTACAATTCATTGACCAGAACATGTGCAAAATAAGCAACCCAGTTGTTTTTCATCCATCTTGATAGGCTATGATTGTAAGTGTGGTCCAGTGGCTGAAATTCTGATGATCTTTCAAAAATCCCAGTGTCAAAATTTTGCCTTGACAGTATCTCTGTAACTAATAATAATGCTATTTTGGGCTGACTCAGTTGCTTTGAAATTGCATGACTCTGGTATGAGTAAACGAGAAGCAACCAATTATCTATAAAATAATGGCATGCACAGAGGAGCGTTTGATGAATTACAAATAAAGAGTTTGCTGACACAACAGTGTATGAAAACTTGCCCTGCTCTGACTTTTCATATGAGCTAGGGGTGATGTGTGCATATTTTACAAGTAACATACCCCACTCAATTCCAACACAGGGTTGGCATAAGGAGATGATAAAATCTTTTCTGACTAGACAATAAACTATTGTTTGAAAACTAAGTAGGAAAGTTAATGTGGCTGTATAGGGCCGACAGTACTTAAATACTTGGGATTTTACAAGTAAAGAATGATTATGTTCTAGGAAGGTTGAATGGTTAGATAAATTCAGACCTACTGTCACCTAATGTGATTTGGATCATAGGCTGAAAGAACCAGTGCAAAGCCCTCATCCCGGGACTCAGCCCAGTGTGCAGAGAGCAATGCACAAGTTCACTGAAGCAGAAGGCAGATGTTGAATTCCTGGAGCCAAAGCATTGCCAGCCTCATCAGGGATCTGTCAGGTGGAGAGCAAGACAATGGCCGCTTTATTCAGCAACCCTTGGACTGTTGGCTTCTCCTGTGCATGAAAAAGACACTGTTTTTCATTATTGTTTAAGACACTGAGAGTCAAAGGCATTTTCTGTTTGGCAAAGGATGCGAGAGCATTCAAAACATCCTGTAGGGTTAGGGTTAGATGGGAAGAGAAAGAGAATTGTTCTAGCCAACACAAGCTAATGTTGGTATCCTGGTGGCTGAGGAAACAGTTGATGGTTTTGGAATGTGGTCCCGTGGCAGTGTTGTCATGCTGAGGATTAATCTGGGATTCTCTTTCCTGATGGGTTGCTAGGTATTTCCACACAGAACATTCAGCTCATTGCCTTTTATAGTTCCTTTTCCTCTGTGTGGCCCTTATGGGTGTGGGCTTGCACATTCTTCTCTGCAGTGTTAGTTGCTAAGGTAGACTAGAATGGCAAACAAAATGTTAAGGCTGGCCACTCCCTGGGAGTTGGTCTGTCAAGACCAAAGATGATTTTAAATATATCCAACCGGCCTGCAGATTTGGGAGGCAGTGGGGTATTGTGCAAGGCTGCCTCGCCTCTCATCAGAGGGGAGCTGAATCCAATCCTCCCCACCCCCCATCTTTCTTTTCTACATTCTTGTTAAAAGATATGGGGAGCATGAGCTTAGGGGGTCGGTGGAACGAGTCTAGAGTCAGCTTATTCTGGGTTTGAATTCTGACCTCCTCTGCCACTTTCCAAAGGTGGGAATCACTTGCCTGTTTAAGATAATTTTAGATGATTACAATGAATGCCTCTTATTCTCTTTTAATCCTTTTTAAAGGTCAAATGGAGAACCTCAGTTTGGTACTAGAATTAAATGTCTTTTTTTAACAGAGAATGAACCTCAATCCCAACAGCATAGGCAAACAACTGTGTGGAGCTGGGATTCATCAGCATAGTTTTTCTTCTGTATTTATTTTTACACTTAACTTCTAATTATAAGTAATACACATTTTTCATTGAGGCTAAGATGGAAAGTTTAAGATGAATGAAGTGAAATCCAATAAAGTAAATCAAGTAAATAGTGAGTAAGCAACATCCTAGGTGATGCACATAGACAAGAAAGATCATGACAAAGTGGAAATGAATGCAATTTGGGAAGCACTGTCCTCACCCAAGGTCGTATTACTTAGACACACGGTGAGGTGGTAAAGAAAAGAGAGTGGGCAGCTTCGGCAAGAGGTAGCTGGTACAAGGAGGCCCATTTTGGTTCCAGCTGCCTGGCTGCAATGTGACCTGGCAGGTGCCGTGGAGGGTGGCATGAACAGGGCTGGCAAGGAAGTCCATCAGGAGAGGAAGAGGGGATCCTCCCCAGGGAGCAGGGCAGGGAAGCAGTGCTGGCTGCGCAGTGATCTCTCCTGGCAAGAAGGGCAGTACCAAGGCAATGAGAATGGCCGTGGAATTAGACTGAGCTCCATCACTTACTAAGCATTTCCTTGGAGTAACAACAGCCCTGAGTCTATTTCCTCATCATCTGCAAGATGGGGTAATGCTAGACCCATGTCTTGTAAATTCTTGGTAATGTTGGCTACTGGGATTAATTTGGAGGCTGAGTCCCATTGGATTTGCCTATGTGCACCCTGGAAAGTGTTTAGTCCGGCCGAGTGAGCACCCTGAGTCTACAGACTGCTTCTGCCTAACACTGACTTGGTGCTGAGGACGTAGTCAGAAAACCTTGGAGAGATCAAGTTTATGTGACTTTGAGAAAAACAATTTTTAAAGTATAGGTAAATCCAAATATTGCATGAATGTCTTATCGATTAACAAATTTCAGAAGTTCCACGAACCCCTTAACAGTGTATAGACATTTGATAATCTTTTGAAATGAGATGGAAGGAGGTTTCTAAGAACTAGGTGAATCAACTCAACAGGTTGGTTTCTGAAAAAGAATGTTTCCTTTCCCCTTTATTTCTAACGGGGAATATATTCAGTCCCATTATACTATAGGAAATGCTGATGCTCTTGGCAAGACTCTTAGGGCCCTATGTTTAAATCTTTCATCTCTTAGTTACAGAAATCTTGAGCAACCCACATTACCCACTCTGACCTTGGTTCCCACATTTGACTGCTGGGAAAACTGAAAGTGACTTGTGTATTCTATAAAGAAGACCCTTGGAGAGATAGGAATGTTATTCCCAAAACCTACAGACACTGTGACAATAGTTTATATAATAAGGTAGGGTGAATATTTTCTCGGGCAAGACTTACAAGGCAAGTTGATTATCCTGAAAGGCTGGAGATGTTAGGCCTCAGGACAAGTCACTAGCAAAAACTGACAGCAAAACATATGGGAAACATGGGTAAGAAGTTTAAACCCCTTTGAAGTATTTAGAGAATGCATACTAAGACAGAGGCCTGCAATTCAGTAAGCCTCAGGAAAAACCTAGAGCTTTCTTGACTCTACCAGAAATATCTGTTACAGAAGAAACTCAGGCAGGAAAAAAAAATCAGTCTAGGAGTCTGAAAAATGTTGGCCCATTTGAATGGGACATTCCGAAATGACATACTGGTTTTCAGAGGAGAAGTAGAAAGAGTTTTGTAATCATGCCAGTAGGTCTATGTTCTTAGGTAAACAATTTTGATCCTAAAAAAAGGTGAACAGTAGAAAAATTTAAAAATATCAGACAGCTTCTGCTGGCGCCACACTAAATCCCTTCAGGCAACTGAGTGCAGAGCTGAAAACCAATGACATGAATGAAGTGAGATTCCTAGAATGGTAGGCCTGAGCACAATGCGTTTGAACAAAAGTTGGGGGAGACTTGATACTGGACCTTTAAGTAATTACACTACAAAGGAGGTTAGGGGGGAAGAAGGCCAAGAAATGCACACATATTTTAAACACTAAAAAGAGACTTACATTTCAAGATGAAAATTGAATACAATGAATGTCTTTTCTAGTTAAAAATCCCAATAACTATGCGGTTGATATGATTTTATATAATTCAATTGCTCCCAGTAATTGTGCACTAATTGTTTTTAATTTCTATCTGATTTACGTTAGTAGCTTATAATATAAACACATTTTATATGACACTAGATGAGACACACAGTTCTAAAAAAGAATAAAGACATTTTAGAGGGGAGGTTCTTTATCTGGGTACTATAATCACCAAGGAAGTTTATTAATAGGGTTCCCAGATAAAATATAGACAAGTAGATGTAATAATGCATGGCAACACTATTGAAAATGTTTAGAAGATTCATAAGCCCCTTTAAATTGTATCATTTGTTCGTAGATGCATTTTGCAAAGGAGATTGGCTACATAGCTTTCTACCAGATTCTTCACTGTGATCTTCCAACAGTTAAACGTCATTAATACAAAGAGAATTCAATCACTCCTGACCTTTCCTTGGTGTTCTGAGCTTCTTAGCAGCCAAGGCAAAAAGCAAACACAACAGGCAGTTTACCAAAAGGCAGCAGAGTGTAAGAGGCACAGTAGAAACTAGTGTCAGCCCAAGAGAGCACTGGTTCCCAGGGCCTTGCACCTGAGGGCAATGTCACTCCTTCAATGAGTTTTGACCTTTTAAATGATCAGATTTGAGTTACAAATTATCCTGGGCTGTTCACAGAGACTGGATTGGAGTGGGGCAGCACTGGGAGCAGAGGACTAAGGTGATGATGGCCTGGACTGGGGGAAATGGCTAGATGGAAATAAACAAAAGAGTTATGCAGGAGACAGTGAGGAGATCCAGGGGTTGGAATCAATGCCTCAAGTGTCAGGGTTTCCTATCCTCTTTCTTGTATTTTTGCAGCTACCACCCAAGGGTGTAGCAGCTGCTTTTCTGTGTTCCCCTTTGGGCAGAGAGCCCCTTTTCCTGAGGCCCTTAGGAGAGTCTTAGTGATGCGGTGCACAGTCTTACCTGCATCACTGAAAGTAGACACGCAGCGCCGCTGCTTCTGCCACCATCTCCTCCTCTGATCTCCAGGAGGCCGGGGAGTCTTCCTCCTCTTTGTCATGTTTCTGGAGCTTTGGAGAGAAAAATGGGATAGGTTGACTAATGGGTCCTTGGAATTTCCTTGAGCAAGTAGTGGCTAAGCAGAAGTCACAAATTAAATATTGAGAGGTGTGTGTCTTTTAATTGAATTAGTTGCCAAAATTTGAAAATGGGGAAATTTCATGTAAGAAATAATTAGCAATTTCTATAAGAAATAGTCAGATTAAGCCATACTGTGGCTGTTCGCTGAGACTCTGGGTCACAGATTTGGTGAAGTTTTGGCATTACAATAACCCCTACCCTCTAACCATATTATACTGGGCATTTTGCTTTATAGACTGAGTCACTGAGTTTTTACCTACGCATGACCATTCCCCCAAGCTGGCCCGTGATTTTTCTATATTGTTTTTGGCTTGATATTTCTTATATGAGCTCTAAGAAGTTTTGCTTCATGAACCAAAATAGCCAAAGCAAATTGATGATAATAATACAAGCTCCTTGGTAAAAAGTAAGAGTATATCAACCAAAAGAGTCTCTGTACAGGTAAACAGTAAAATAAATTAAATGAGGAAACAACTTATCAAAAAATTAATAGTCTTAGACAACTGAATCATTTTAAAATCCTCTTTAGATTCCCACACTTAATAGAAAAAAATCCTGTCTCAGATTTACATAGAGAATGAATAAAATGTCAATTCTGTCTGAGAGAGGATGTTCTCAAAAACTGTCTTCATTAGAAGAGCTCAATTTTCTTTTTTTTAATCTCCTATTGCAATTCAGTTTTATTAACGAAGTTTGTTATTCTTGTGTGAGGCTCTGTACCTTCTAAAATACTAAAAGTATAAATTCTCCACAGGATGCCAGTGGAGTATTTTGTGTTAAGTCATTTGAGGGGATTGAGGCAGAGTATTTAGTAATATCTGTAATGACTACTCTTTGTGATGCAAAGGGCAGTGTCTTTGTTTTATATTAGCTCGTGATGCATTTTTTTCATTGATCCTTACAATAACCACTACATAAGGCAGGTACTACTGATACTTAGCCCCTCTTATGAAGGAAGAATTTGAGGTCAGGGAAGCTCATTTACTTGTCAAAAATCACCAACCAGACAGCGATAGTGCGAGTTAGTCCCAACAAGTTTTGCCTTTTTATCTTTTGGAGGGTAACTACATTAAATTCCACTAACACTGGATAGTTTCTGCTCCCCATACCAGACACTCAAACTTTGGAACCTTTGAAAAGAATCTTGCTGACTCAACAGAAACATTTATCAACTCAAATAGTGGAGTTTGCGCTCTCAGGCAAAAACCACTCTAACTCTAACCCAGAGACTCCCACCCTAGCAGCTTGTAGCAGATGGAGAAACTTCCTGGTTGCTTCAGAACTTTGATACAGAAGGCAAAGCAGTGAGGGAACAATAACCTGCCTCTCTAACAGAGCTATATTTCTACTGGGGTAAGTTTGAGTCTAAATGAAGTTCATTAGCATATAACCGAGCCACAAATATGTTTATGAGGGTCATGGATCTTCCACTCAGAATTCGGCTGCCAGCACGCTAGTTTTACATTTCGCCACGTAGATTTAACTCTCCTTAGTGGGAGAAAACCACATTAAGAAGTCATTTCCTTCCTTGCAGAGGCAGATATGACGCACTTGCTACAGGCAAGTCAAATGGGATTGCTATTTTTCTACTCAAGAACTAATTTTCATTTTGATGCTAGCTTTAGGTCTGTTATAAATCCATCTTGTAACAATTCAATAAGATGACAAAGAACAATACAAAACCTGCAAAATATAGCCTTCCCACTTCTGGTACTGCCATTACAAGACACAGAAATCAAGCATAAAGTGGCCTTACCAACGCAGATCACACCAGATGAATCCAAATAATTTAGAGCCTGCAAACGTTAATGCCTCCCTGGTTATTAGGCGACCGTCTGTTATTGTCATATGCCTTACAGATGGCAACGTTGTGCCAACGCTTAGAAGTTGTTTATGGGAAATAGGAAATAAATAAAACAAGAACTAATCATATTTGCAAAGTTCTGTTGTATATGGTTTTTAAAATGGAGAGGTTTTCCTCTTAAAAGCCCCAGATAGAAGCATGTGGTTGTCTTTGGAACAGCCGAGCTCAATCCTGGCTGCCCACTGTAATCACTAAAAATTACTAATGCCTGGGTCCACCCCAGGGATTCTGATTTAATTGGTCTGAGAGCAGCTTAGGTTCGGGGGTTTTTTCAAACTTCTCAGAAAATTGTAAGGTGCACTTACTGTTGAGAAGCTCTGCGTTTGGAAGACTTGTGTGCACATGTGTATGTGTTTAGACAGCTCATACACATACAGAAATAATGCTCTTAAGTCCACTATCTGTAACCCTATCCACAGTAACAGGGCTATCTTTTGCAAACCCTGCTCCAGAACTGCTTTTCTTCTATTCCCATTCTGTCACAGGAGTGTCTTGGCCACCAGACTTGTCCTAGCAACACCAGGATGCTGATCTCATTCAGGAGCCTATAACAGGCTTTCAGGCTTGCAGGAATAGCAGCTGTGGAAAAAGCTCTGATTGGGAGACTTGTGCCCTAGAAGGACCACTCAGGTGACTTGGAAATTAAACAGACTGTGATTTGGAGTAAAGTTCTGCTTCCCTGAGGCAGCCCAAGAACCTGATAGCTGCAAGTCACTGCCCCGGCTAACAGAGATAAGCTTTAACGATTTTCACAGTGGCTTATCCAAAAGACACTATTTTCCTTGGGAAGACTATAATGGAGTTTTACTTTAGATCACTTGCAGATCACTTCAGGCTGTCCCCACAGGGAAAGGCAGTGACTGTTAATACAGTAGCTATTTATTCTATCCCTTCAGTGCCAGAGACTGGCCCTGGCTCTAGAACACAGAACCAGACAACTCCCTTTAATTGTCCTCTGGGGGCACCTACATAGAAGGTATAGACACAAAATGGTTCCTTTATGAGTGAGATGGGCATTAGCTAATGGGAAGGATGCTGCAGAGGAGCTAACCTAGTTACTTTCACAAGAGTGATTAATCAGGAGTATCCAGCAAGAGCTATCCCAGAAGAGACTAGGCCTAGACTTTAAGATGAGTAACCTCTTTAACCTGCCCCACCCCGTGCCTCAGTTCCCCTCTATCAAAAAGGAAGGGTTATAAACAAGGATGTGCCTGTGATTAAGTAACTCAGTGTTCATTGCTATTACTTTATTAGACTGGGTATATGCCCCATAACTATGACCAACCCACAGACGAGGTATCCAGGAGTAAAAATGCCCTATCTTAATGGTTTCCTAGTGATCTGTATCTCTTGGATCCTAACTACTTTGTAAGGGGATTAAACGCTATGATCAGAATTCAGGTCTAAAGCAATTAATCTAATGAGACAGTCAAATCTGGGGCGGAAACTCTGGAGTGACCTGCAGTAATCGCTCTCAGGGTTGTTGTAAGGAGTGAAGTAGGTATTAATGGAGCCTTATCAGAGGGAAAGTATGTGGTGAAGGTCAAATACCATCAAAATTACTCTTGGAACAGGGTTGCCAGTTTTAACAAATAAAAATACAGGATGACACTCAGTTAATTTTAGTGTATTTCATGAATTATTTGGGGCATACTAATACTGGAAATGAGCTGTTTAACTGAAATTCAGTTGTAAACAGGCTTTCTGTATTTTATCTGGCAACTCACTCTAAGAAACCTGCTAGGAAGTTACCACAGGAAGTACTTGGCTAACATTTGGGTTGTTCCCAATCCTGACTAACTATGAATCCTGAAAAAGAAAAGAGACTATCCAAAGGAAGAACAAATGCAAGGCTAGCATTTTATGCACTCTAGGGCTTATTATCATTATTATTGCACTAAAGGTGGAATTTAAATGGTGCCAGTGATTGACTCTACACCCTAAGTTCTAAGATGTGCACTTTTTCACAGGGTAACATTTCTGAAATCAAAGCATGTCCTACAACTGACAGTGTGTCACACTTTAATTGGCAGTGTTTTTCATTCTTAGTACATAAAATAACAGTGTTTCTTCCAATTGAAGGCAACTGGATTAAATGAACTATAGTTCTCGATCTCTTGTGCACATACTCAGCACCATGGCTGATGTAATGCTTACTCCCTTCCCTTTGCCTAAGGCAGCCGCAACATTTAAAAACACTTTCAAAGACTCTAGGTTCTTTGGATGAAAGTGCACACCAAAGTTTGCAGAAACTTGAACTAAAATCTGTATTCACATTCAACAGATCGAAGTCTGTGATGGCTTCTTGAAGTGAATTCCATTTCTATATAGCTTTGAAAAGAGATTTTTTTAAAAAATGTATCTGCAGTCATCCCACTTTATCTCCCTGAAATGATTTTCGGGGAAGGTAGTGTTAACAGGATTTCTGATTGAAGTAGTGATATGTGTTGATTTGACACTGCACTCCTTCCTCTGCATTGAGTGTGTTATCACTAAGCATGAGGGGTAATAACGGAGTCCCTGATGTAATGCTCAAAGTGCCTTGGCTATTGACATTTCAATAGTTCTGTAATGGAATACAGTAGGAGGAATGATTCACAATAATTTAAATGTTCTTCAGAATTTGGAACCAAGCTGAAGTAAAATGCCATATTGCTTTGAAAGGAGGGAAAAACAATTTAATGCCACTTCTTAAAGAAGCAAGTGGCTGACTATAAACTTGGGTGTTGGTATAAAATACATTCATATAATTTTACTGTTATTAGTTTTCTAAAATAATCTAAAGTTCAGTGCCCTTAAACCATTTCTTATGGGTTGATGGTTCTGTTCAGACAGGTGTTTATATAAAGTCTTGAAAGGGAAATAATTTCACCAATAAGTTTTTTAACCCATTTCTCATTTACAACTTTAAATTTAGCCAACACATATTTGTTAAGCACATAATAGATATCCTAGGCATTGTTCTAGGTCTTATAAAAACTATAAAGATGAATAAGCCAAAAATCTTAGCCTCTTGAGGTATTTTCACCCAACAGAGTCATGAAAGTACTGGACCAGAAATTCCATCAAAGTATCCCAGAATATATGGAAGAGAGAGTAATTCTTGCTGGGTTAGGGGTCTTGGAGTTGACTTTAAAAAAAAACCAAGGATTTTTAATTGGAGTTAAAAGATAGTGATGAGATTTTTTTTAATATATATTTTTATTGTTATTTATGTCTTTTACATTTTTTATTCCCCTTGGGTAGCCCACCACCAACTCACCCGCGCTCCATCTCCATGGTCCCCTGCGCTCTTCTCTATTCCATCCTGTGCCCTTTTCCTTCCCTCCCTCTGCCTC
>PVIJ01014898.1:0-38676 GCA_004024925.1 Scalopus aquaticus
AGGAAGGGAGGAAGGAAGGAAGGGAGGAAGGAAGGAAGGAAGGAAGGAAGGAAGGAAGGAAGGAAGGAAGGAAGGAAGGAGAGAAGAAAAGAGAAGACAAAACCATGAAGAATGGATTTCTTTCCTTTGTACTTGCTTAGTTTTAAAGAAGCACATAGTAGTAACTGTTACTGAGAACCATCTGTATGAACTGATACCTAAAGTAGTAAAACAGTTGCTTTATATGGAATGTGTAGCAGTGTTCTAACAGCTGAAGAACTGTCCAGCGAACACCCAGTGAAAAAAACTGTTGAAAGTTCAAGTATCTAAATGCACATTCATTATAATTAAACAAGAAGATTACACAGACATCGCTGACAAGGATTATCAACTTAGAATGGCGCCACCTGCCCCTTGCTCTCCTATTAATTAGTACAGTCTGAGGTGCCAATTAACAAGAAGCAGAAAAGGATCAGTAAACACAACTAAAGCTGAACTGGAAGGTTAACTCTTCCAGTTCAGGTTCCATTTCTTAACCATGCTGTGCTGATCTGTCTCTGCAGCCCCAAAATTGAATCCTAATCTATTTTTTGACTTAAAAAAAAAAACAAAAAACAGTATCATTAGGAAGACTTTTCAATTTTATAAAATTCCCAAAAGAGCTGCCAAAAAATTCACATAATTACATGAACAAGTGGTCATTCATTATTTCACAGAGATGCAAAATACTAAATAATACAGGTAATCTCAGCGACTAAAATATTTTCACATTATAAATTACAAATCTGTGGTAGTTAATATTAAGTCTAGGAAACAACTAGAGCACTGTATGTTTAGTAGTAACTAGCAATCCCCTCACTCTGCCTCCAGCTACTAAATAGCACCTTATGGGCCTGAGACCAATTTTTTTTAAGTGAGTAGAATAAATGGCTTCATTATTAGTTTAATGGAACTATTATTAGTTACTTTTAAATTTAACCATCCACTCTTTTTAAAAAAATACTTTCCAAAAACAATATAGGCATTTCTATACAATTCTCAACTCAATCCATAACTTCTTTATAGTCAGTATTATTCTGGAAACCTAAAATTAGTTTTTAAAAAAGCACTGTTAATACAAATTATTAACAAAATTTAAATGCAAATTTACATTGTTATATGCACATAAGAACCAACATGCATTATCAATAACAACTTTATATTTTATTATGTATTCCAGTTTAACTTGTATAATAAATTTGCTTTACTTATTATGAACTGACTTTATGAAAATTTTCCTCAAAATTGAGAGGATTTTCTTTTACAGAGGTGTCCTGTATTTGTTTACAAATAATATTCCACAGTATTTTTCTTTTTGCTATACTTTAAGGGCAGGAAAAACTCAGAGCACAGGTTGTCTATGGAGCTGCACAGACGGGTCTAAAGGGAAGGAGGAGTTCTGGAGCCCTCAGTGGCTTTTTATGGATTTAATGGTTTATTGTGGAGAGGCAACCAGGTACAGGGCAGGCAATGGGGGGGGGTAACTGGGGGGCCAGGAGGCTGGCAGGCTTCCCAGCCCCCGGCAAATCTTCATGCTTTCTGGGGCTCTCTGGTAGTGTGTTATGGCCTCTGCTTCTCCCTCTGCTTATAAGCCCAGTCTCTGGGCCAGCTGCTCCCACGCACGCAGGCCCACACCCTACTGCAGGTGTCTGCCATCGGGCATGTGTGCAGGCCTGCAGAGGCTCACCTTTGAGGGGAGGACGGAAAAACCTGACAATTTTCCTTTTCACCCTACAATCCACCCCCTCAGGTTTTTGGCCATACAATTTACACATTTCCCTCAGCAGATATGAACATGACCCAGAGAATTAAACAATGCAGCAAAAACATAACAGAATACAAGTAAGGCCAAGCGTGGCACCAACCTATGAGCAAAAGACAGTTATTGGTACTGACAGATGATCTACCAGTTCATGTTGCTGAAGGCACTGCTTACTCGAGGTGGGGAACCACACTGCATCCATCCCCAGGATGCACTCAACTCTTGAGATTGGCAACACTCTCTTTGGGGGGTAGTCGCCCAATCTCCAGGGGTACTCTCTGCTGTCACTCCAACAGTCAGCTTTCATAGCCACTACTGTGACGCACAGACGCTGCACTCTCTGGCTGTGGTCACCACCACCAGCCACATTCCCCACCCGTCCCTCAAGGACGGGCTCCTCAGCACCTCACCCTTATTCAATCGTGAACAGGGCATCACACACGGGTGATTTTAAGAGACTCACTGGCTTTCAGCAAACTTTCAGCCGCTTAACAGCCACTCAGGGTTTCCCAACCTTGGCACCAGCTTTTGCCTTAAGTTGGCTTTTACAGCTCCTCTGCCTGGCTGCAGAGAACCTCACACAAGCCTGCTCTCATGCAAGCCCCTTCCCCTACTCCGGCCATTGCCTCTCTGAGCTGTGGCCCTGGGAGTGCCGGGCAGTGCATAGGCTGCTTTTGGCCACCGAGATCCATCAGCGACCTCCCTGATTCTCATCCTCTGGGGTGTACCAATGATACCTTCCATCCCCAGGGTCCCAGAATCATAACTTAGTCCAAGTCCATCAGCGCTTTACTCGTTCTTTCTGATAAGTCTGCTGATTTGGGTTCACAGGCTAATCCTCGCCGGCGGTCTCCTCCTCCATCAAGGTCCTGTCCTGAAGCTCCCGGATCTTGTTCACCTCCTGTGCTCAGCGTCTTCAGCTTTTCTCACAGCTCCTGGACTCTGGTCCACCTCCTGTGCGGCTCCTGGACTCCATTCCACCTCCTGTGCATCTGTGGTGCCTCCAGCGTTGTCCAGCTCGTGGTCAGCCATCTCTCAGTCCCTCCTTAGGTCTTCGGAAGGCTCCATACCCGTCTATGTTGAATCTTCCTGCCGACTATGCCAACTGTTGCAGCAAGAAGACTCCAGGTGCCCCCCAGCAAATTTTCATGCTTTCTGGGGCTCTCTGGTGGTGTGTTGTAGCCTCTGCTTCTCCTCTGTCTCCGTTGCTTCTGCTGCTGATGCTACTGCTGCTTCCTCTGCTTATAAGCCCAGTCTCTGGACCAGCTGTGCCCACTCACACAGGCCCACACTCTACTTCAGGTATCTGCCATCGGGCATGCGTGTAGGCCTGCAGAGATCCATCATTGAGGGGAGGGTGGAAAAACCTGACAATTTTCCCGTTTACCCTACACATACATATAATTATATCTAATCTTGTAGTTACCATAACTATAGAGCAAGTGTTCCAGACAAGCAGTACTACTTGCAAATTCTGATAAATAAAATACAGAACACTGGTATCATAGAAAGTTATATCCTAATACTCAAATTCCCTAATGGTATTACAGCATATATTCTGAACAGGAATATTAACCTAGCAGAGTTGGAGAGACAATCAAATTAGATTGCATGTCTAAAAGGATTGTTTTTAAAGGTCACAACGAATTATTGACACTAAGCTTGTCTGCCCAGGAAAAACCTCAGATATTACCTATGACAGGTAACACTCCTAACACCTATTTTTCTGTTTTTTTTTTTTTAAAGATTTATTTATTTATACATACAAGCTTGGGTACAGGCCAGAGGCATGGGGCAGTGAGAAGGTTCACCAGAGACAGAGTGGGGAGCAGAACAGGCAGATCAGAAATACACTGCTGAGGGAAGCAGCGGGCGAGGCAGGAGAGGTCTGCCGCACCATGTGGGATTCTCCCTGGCTAGGCGTCGAACTCTCATCACGCACTGCGACAGCTCCACAGCGCATCGTTCAATGGCTGCACCACCAGGGAGGCCCCTAACACCTACTTTTCTATCACACTTTTCAATTCATTAGATCTGGGGGAGAGCCTAAAGAGCATACAAAGTGATTCTATTATAGGTAATAAATATATGTCCCACTACAATGTTGCCCTTAAGTATGGACGAACATATAATTAAGGTCTGCAATTTTGAGGTAACAGCTCCAAACTTTCTTGTTTTATTAATTAATTTGTAGTTCCCTGATAACTAGTGATGTTAAACCTTTTTTTTCATATGCTTGCTGGCCATTTGCATTTCTTCTTTGGAGAAGTGTCATTTTAGGTCTTCTGCCTGTTTTTTGACTGGGTTCTTTGTTTTTGTTGAGCTGTGTTCTTTATAGATCTTTGATATTAGTCCCTTATCTATCATATGGTGTACAAATATTTCCTTCCATTCAGTAGGATGTCTCTTTGTTTTGATTATTGTCTCCTTTGCTGTATAGAAGCTTTTTAGTTTGATGTAGTCCAGTCTGCAAGCCCTCTCAGTTTCTAGGAATCCATAGTACCAACAGGATGTGCCTCGCTGGAACCTTCCCATCCCTTCCTTTCAAATTACATTCTGCATACGGGGGTCCTTGGAATTCTCTTCCCAAAAAAACCATAGTATATAGGAAAATGGCCTATTCACAGGGTGGTCACGAGCAAGTAGTTACTGGCTATGTGAGGTGGAGTTTGGACATAAAATCAGTCCCTGTGGTACAGTCAAGGGGTAAGAACAAAGGTGGTGGCCATCAGTTAGGGTCAGAGCATCTCTCCAAGGCAACATTAGTACTGTACATTATCCAATTTCCAAACAAATTCGACATTGGAACCTGGCCTTCCAACTTCACTTTCATTTGTGGAACTCAAAACAGGGATGTCAACAAGACAAGGGAGCTGCCTTCACGGCTTGTTGAAGACTGAAGAAAAATTTTGCTAACACCTTATGTGACGTCTACACACATAAGGGCGCTTGTGAAAGAGCATATGCGAGTTAGGAGCTAAATCTCAGATGAGGGTGAAAGAGCATCTTCCTACACAAAGGAAAAGACTGTGGGTGCTTTCTCTGTCAACAAATGTTTGGAAAAAGAGACCAAAGGCCATAGAATAAGGACAAATCCTTTGCCCCATTCCCTTCTCTTATCTGGTCAATGCTATTCAGTAATGCATGCTATCCACAATTAATTGGCATAAACTACTGTTTTACTTAGTCTTTTATCCAATTGTGGGTCAACTAGTGCATTTGTCAAGGCAAAAGGCTAACTATACTTTATTTAACAGTGTGCTCATTTATAACTTTTAAATAGACATATGGCATTTAGTCACACATTTATACTTGTGCCCCTAGCCCTGAAAAAGTTGGGGTACATCTGTAACTCCCTTATCCCTTTTCAAATGTTGTGTTAAAGAATCTCTCTCCCTTCCTACTTCTTTCCCTCCCTCCATCCCTTTTCCCTCCCTCTTCTTTCTCTCCTCTATTCCCTCTCCCCCCTTATCCCTATAATCCACACATCACTGCATATATACAAAATGCTGCAAAGATATCTACTTCTTTAGTCCTTCAAACATCCAGAAAGAAGAATGCAAAATTACATAGTCCAAATATTAGCCAATTTAAGGTAAATTTGTAATAGGAGAGAGAAAAGCAGAAATACAAAGTTTTACCATATTTAGGGAAATAAAATAAGCATAGCACATGTACCTGGCATTAGAGGTCTCAAAAATAAGCAGGGAACATAATCTTCCCTTGAAATTACTCCCACTACATATTAAGGCATTTGGAGGACAGAAGTTACTCAAAAGTCATTTACTGAGTGCATTAAAAATGAAACCAGCAAGATGCTAACAATTGCACCAAGACAATACTAATATTTTAAATAATATCATTTCAGACCTTACTCAAGAGGCTAGAGAAGTATAAAACTCTTGATCTCAGGATCCCTTTACAGACATAAAACATTACAAAGGAGCCAAAAGAACCTGTTTGTATTCATTTTTGTTTGTCCTGTTTTCTAAAAATTTAAATTAAGTCCTTTATATAAAATTTTAAATTTAAATTAAGTCCTTTATAAAACATTTACTGCTTTAAAACAACAATGGTAAATCTGTAATAGGTTACCATAAATATTTTCATAAACAATAACCGTATTTCTCCAGATAAAAATAAGTAGGAAGAATATAACTAAATTGAAGACAGATATTCAACACTCAACACTCAACATGTTGTGCTGTTTTGATTAAAGTATATGAAGACAAACCTGACTCCCACAGATAAAGCATAGGAAAACAGAGACATATTTTAATAGAATTTTTAGATACTGTAGGTATTTGTCATTAATACTACACGGAAACTCAAGAGATAGCAGTTTTTTAATGTTTAGCTGCAAGGTAAAATCCAAACCATAACAATGAAATATTTGTACTCGTTACCTAAATATCCATTCTACTTCAACAGATCTTTAATCCAGGCATAATTTAAATAATACATTGATCATTTGGAAAGTACTAGTTCATTAAGTCATGAATAATTTCCAAACTAAAGCAATTCCTTGTATACACACACACACACACACACACACACACACACACACACTCACACACACACACTACATTTGATAGTAGCAGCACCACTATCATCTAAAAAGAATTAAAATATTTGGATACTATCAACTCATGATGGAAATTACAAGTGTTATAAAATTAAGTCTAGTGAGGATTTCATTAAAGCTTAAATTTTATCAGTGGCACATATACTAATAATTATTTTCCTTGCTAGACTCACTTAATTTTCAAGAAAATGTCTAGCAAGTATCCAAGTCTAAATTTTCATACTTTGCCTGTAAGTCAGTCCTTCAATTAACAATAACATTCCACAAAAGGAGACACACAGAATCAAGATCCAAGAAATAAGCCCATATCTATGTGAAGAAATAATCAACAAAAGAGTCAAGAGTATACACTTTAACAAGGAAAACCTCTTTAGTAAATGGTGCTGAGAAAACTAGACAGAAATATGCAAAAGAATGAACTAGAACATTACCATACACAAAAATGAACTAAAGGAGATTAATACTATGTAAGACCTAAAAGCACAAAATGCACAGAAGAAAACATAGACAAAACACTTCATTACACAAGCCCGACTGTTATCTTTGCAGATTTGTCTCCAAAAGCAACCAAAAAAAAAAAAAAGGAAAGAAAATCTAAAGAGTTGGGACTACATCAAACTGAAAAGTTTTGCACAGTAAAAGAAACCAAAATTAAAATGAAAAGACACCCTATTGAGTGGGAGAAAATATCTGCACACCATACATCTTAACAAAGGGCTGATAAAAAAGATCTACAAAGAACTCAGTAAGAAGAAAACAAGTAGCACAATCAGAAAATAGAAGAGCTAAATAGGCATTTCCCTTAAGAAGATATACAGATGGCCAACAGCCACATGAGAAAATATTCATCATCACTTATCTTTAGGGATATGCAAATCAACTACAATGAGATATCACCTCATTCCTGTGACAATGGCCCACATCAAAAAGAACAGAAACAACAAATCTTAGCGATTATGTAGAAAAAAAGGAAAACAATTATATTCTTGGTGAGAATGTAGACTGGTTCAGCCCTTATGGAAAACAGGTTCTTCAAAAGATTAAGAGTGGACCTATCTATCACCCAGCAATTTCACTCTTACATATCTACCCAGAGAACAAAAAAACACTGATTTGAATGGAAACCTGCACTCCCATATTCATAAGCTAAGATATGCACACAACCTAAATGCTCCAAAATGGAAGAGGGGCTCAGGAAGATGTGGTATGTATACACAATGGAATACTATTCAGCGATCAAAAAGGATTAACTTACGCCATTAGAGGCAACATGCTTGGAGTTGGAAAGGATCATCACACTAAGCAAAGTAAGTCAGAAAGACAAATAACAGGCTGTGTCATAAGTGTAATAAAGAGAAATAAAACAAAGGGTTAGATGAAAACAAAACTGAAAACTAACCCTTGAAAACATATAATACTGAGGAAGCCAGAGGGGGAGGTGTGAGAGGAGGACGAGAACAAAGCAGGGAGGTAGCAAAATGAACTGTGGTGGTGGACTACAGGAGCTTCAGTGGAAGATGCATGATGGCAGTAACAACACTGTAAATCAACATTACCTCAATTTAAAATAAAAGCATCATTACAATAAAAAAGCAAGTAACTGACCAATCCCTTGAGTTAGATCCACTGTCTTTCAGTACATAATAGGGCAAAGGATACCTCAATTTCATCACACAGAATGCAAAAAAAGTACGTATATACCTGAGGGTTTTGATTTAATAAATTCATCATTTTTATCACTTTATCAAGGACATTATTAAGATAAAAGTTAACTTTTCTTTCTTCTTTCAAGTGTGTGGCAGTGAAGAACACAATGGTGAACAATATGTCACTACTACCGTGGGAGGTGCTGAGTTGCCAGGGGTTTTCTTTACCACTGATTCTGAATCATAAAAGTAAATGTCAGCACAGTGAAAAATGCATAAAACACCTCAGTGCTATTATTAGAATAGTTGTGAATATACTAACGTCCCTGAAGTTTCTTGAAGAAACCTTCCTCCCACCGGAAGTCCATGCACCATATCTTGAGGACCACTGTTCTGGCTGTCCCTTCTCGTACATAAAGGAAACCAGCAGGACAAAAGACTAATCTCCAAATCCCACTTCACCCCACAGCACTTCTGGATGACATTCTATGTAGTACAGAAGTATTTTTGTTTTTGCAGAGTATCTTCTTTAATATTTAGTGGAACACTGGCATTTCAAAAAGGTATCAGTATTTACATTAGAGGATCAGAGAACTATTTAACCCTGGTAGCAAAAATCTATTGTTACAATTACTTAATTTCTAAAGTAATTTCTAAATTACCTAATTTCTAAATTTTATTAATACAAGACTGCTATTAAAGATATACAAAGGCGGGCCTCCCCGGTGGCGCAGCGGTTAAGCGCTGCGCTGTGGAGCTGTCGGCAGCGGTGACGCGAGTTCGACGCCCGGCCGGGGAGAATCCCACATGGTGTGGCAGACCTCTCCTGCCTCGCCCGCTGCTCCCCTCAGCAGTGTATTTATGATCTGCCTGTTCTGCTCCCCGCTCTGTCTCTGGTGAACCCTCTCGCCGCCCCACAGCTCTGGCTTGTACCCCAGCTTGTATGTATAAATAAAAAATAAATCTTTAAAAAAAAAAAAAAAAAAAAAAAAAAGATATACAAAGGCCCTATTCAAATGTTGATGTTATAATGATAAAATCAGATAAATGATCGAGAATGATCCAAAACTTTGCCTAGTACAGAGAATTCAATCATCTCCAAATCTTATTCCAGTGCCAGTGTTATAAGGCAGCCCCGATACAAATGGGGTGCCTGTCTGTGGGTTCTCACCCATGTGCTTAAAGGGGACTCATAAGACTCAACTGCAGACACACACGATAAAATTAATAAAAAGGGTTTATTTACAAAAAGGGAAGGGAAAAAGATAAAGAATAAATTGATGAATGTGTCTTACCAGTTCCACTGAGCTGTACTCTCAATGCCATACTCAAAAACCTGGCAATCCACAACCATGAGCAATAGCCCCCCCTAAAGCTCACATGTCTGGTTTTTAAATACCAAAAACCATTGCTTAACTCCACCCTGTCCTCAGCATCCTTCCTTTGGTGATGATGGCATTCTGGGATTCGTAGTCCTAGGTATCTTGGATCTCTCTGGCTTGAGGTGGGGGTGGGGTCCTGGGACACTCCCCTTTCCTGAGGACTCCCCTCTTACACCAGGTTAATGAATGTTCATTCTCTATAAACCACAATTTAATTCAAGAAGAATGTAACTCAAATAATTGAATATTATTTGGATGTTAGCATAATATGAAAATTTAAATAGCTATAGTAAGTTAATATAGGTGAGATTTTTTTTTTTCATTGTTTCTTAAATCAACTCCACAAAGAACTGTCTTTATTTACTTAATTCTTTTAATAGCCTTGAATCTACATTCCTGGTCAGATATATCAATTATAATATAGTCCAGGTTCTGAACATGGATACTGGTGTAACATTTGCAGAATAAATATTTATGCTAAACACTTAATAAAAATAAAATATTTATATTAATCACAAAATTCAGAATTAGAAAGAACATTGGAGTTAATTTAGTAACATAAAGAAGACTATGTTAAATACATAGCCTCTCACCTACTACAGAATCACTTATCTATTAACAGATATTTATTTAGTGCTACAACCAGTCAGGCACTACTCTAAGTGCCAAGATGTAGCAACACAGAAGTCCTTTGCCTAATGTTTTTACCTGCTGACACACAGCTTCAGAATCCCTGAAAGACCGCATTACTAATCAAAGTTGCCCCCCAGGTCCAGTTAAAATCTTTATTTTAAACTTAAAAACTGTATGACATGATTCCAGATGTTCCCAAAGAAGGAAAAGTTGTTTCCACAAAAAAAGCTACAATGGGGCCTCCCCAGTGGCGCAGCGGTTAAGCGCTGTGCTGTGGAGCTGTCGGCAGCGGTGACACGAGTTCGACACCCGGCCGGGGAGAATCCCACATGGTGCAGCAGACCTCTCCTGCCTAGACCGCTGCTCCCCTCAGCAGTGTATCTCTGATCTGCCTGTTCTGCTCCCCACTCTGGCTCTGGTGAACCCTCTCTGGCCTGTACCCCAGCTTGTATGTATAAATAAAAAATAAATCTTTAAAAAAAAAAAAAGCTACAATGATTTAGGGAAGCTAATACACACAGATGTAAAGCAAATATGTAGTATAAACAGTTAAAATAACAATTACAACAGATAATTAGATTGCAATATAGTTTGCTGACTTCAAACAATACCTTTTTTTCTAATTTGCCACCTCTGCACCATTACTGTATTTTTCTATACCAACAATAGGACTGTTTCAGATTACATTTTCTAATTTTTTAATCATCAATTTGCTCCCCTCCAGGTAATAATCAGGCCCCATCCTGCTTAGTTTACAAAATCAGAAAAGATAGGGTGCATTTAGGGTGTTATGGTCCTGGACACACTGTAGGTATCTATTGAAAGAATACAAAATCACTAATTTGGAGGGATAGTGTCACTCTTGTGTTCACTGCAGTGCTATTTACAATAGCCAAATTATGGAAACAATCTAATTTCCCATCAACAAAGCTGTGGTATAAGAAGAGGTGGTATATGTACACAATGAAATTTTACTCAGCTGCACAAAAAGATGAACTCTTGCCATTTGCAACAACATGGCTAGAACTTGAGGACTTTATGCTAAGTGAAGAAAATCAAAAGGATAGAGACAAATATCACATGGTTTTGATGGAGGAGATAGAAAGCCAAATAAGATTAGAACTAGACCCACACAAGGAAGTGGGGGTAGACAGAATCAACATAACAATTAGCACAATCCCTAGGTGCCAGCTCCTAAATTACAAAGTATATAAGTAGGAGCCAGACTTGCAGTCCAGGGGCAAAGATATGGAGATTGAGCCCATCACAGAATCTCTGGTCTCTTTCCTAATTCTAGTTAGCCAGTAAAGAGACAGCCATCTTGAAGATGAGCCCCTCCCAACTGAAAGAAGGCTGTATCAGTGCCCTCTGTGCAAGAATTCAGGGCAGCATTTCTCTGCCCACCTGTGCCTATGCAGGTACTTTCCTTTACCAACTCTGACCCTCTGCAGGGCAGCGGCCTGCCTGTCTACCAGTGACCTGCACCATGCAGGCCTCTCTTAGCAAACCTGCCCCCTCAGCGGGGCAGCTCTTTCTACCCACTTGTGCCTGTACAAGTGTCCTTTACTTTCTTGTCTTAATAAACCTGTTCTTTAAGTGTAACTGAGTCTCGGTGTAGTGGAGAAACTTGCTGCGTGCCACCGAAGAGAGCGCTGGTGAAACATTTCCCAGAGTGAACCCAAGGACCCTGCTCCGCTCTCAAATCCATCGACTCCAAAAACAACATCAATTTCACTCATATTTAAAATCAAAATAAAAGGAACTGATAAAACTAAATCAAAACAAGTCCTAGAAATATGATTGCAGAACTGAGGTTACTAGAAGTGAGAAGGTTTGTTGAGGGTGAAAACAATGGTAAAGAACTATAGGTATTTTGGTGGTAATTACTTATGAACCTATTCCCCAAAATCATATACAGTGCTGTAAACCAATGTTACTGCAATAAAGAAAAAATAAAGAAGAGAGTTTGCTCTCATGCACCTCAAAAAAAAAGATTATGTAAATTCTGAGAAGCATGCCAGAGTTGTACCTAATTTCTCATGCAGGTCTGCCTTTTCCTAGCACAAATAGCTAGCCTGGGGAGGGATCTCTGCATGGGGTGGTATCTCAAATGTGAGGCCTATTCATGTGGGTCCTTTAGTACTCACCCATACCTGTAAGTCAGCCAAGGAAGCAAATGTCCCTATTTTCTCAAAGGAAAATCAGATAAAAACAATGTTATCCAAAATAAAATCAGTTGGAGGAAATACATGAGGAACTAGCTTTGCAGGGTTCAAATGAAAAAATTAACTATAAAAATAAAATACTATGACATTTACATATTCAAATTGGACAGATACAAAATTTGGGAGGAAAAATAACTTTTAAAAGCTGTATTTACTAAATCTGCTTCTCTATTTTGTAATCCTTCTTCACAATAAGGACTATTTTTCAGTTGAAGAATTACTTATTTAAAGAAAATAATGCATATTTTTTCAAAAGACAAAAGCCTTTAAAAACAAAAACAACAAATATTCCCTTTATTCAACATTTGCAATATCATTATATAGTTTAGTATTTTAGTACTTCTCTTAAAAATCTTTTATTTCTGATAGGCACCTATTTGTTTTGATGGGAAACAGTGAGCAAACTATGGTAATTATTAAGAAACTCTTTTCTCAGAAAACTTGTTCCTTCTTCCAAGCACTATTATGTTATAGAGTCTTTGTGTAAATACTTACAATTCAGCCTGTATTATAAAAGTCTCTATTTAAGATATACCAAATGAAGGACAGATTTCTAAAACATTGGGTTCACAACGGAGTTATAAATACTGCCAGCATAGTAAATTAAATGATTAAATTTAGTCTGTCTGTACATCAGAAGTATTTACACAGCTGGAAAAACAATATTAATTCAAAATCAATATTAGAAGTAGCAAAGTTATAATCATATCAAAGATTTTGAAGACTACTAGGTTAAGTGTTTATGCTAAGAGTAGAACTGAATCAAATTTATCAAGAATCAATTTCTCTTAGATTATAACATTGCTGAAATAATTCATAGCCAATAGTCACTTTCAATCACTTTCAATCTTGAACAGATTACTATCTCACTTTCTCATCTAAATTCTTCTGTCTAAATTATATTCCTTTCTTCTGCCAGATCATAGGTTCTGGACTTATTTGTACAACCATACATAGACATAAGGGATCTTTAGTTGATTACTTAGTTTCTCAACTGTCTAACTTATTTATGGGTATAGCTTCTCAGATCTCTTAACAATGTATTAAGAACAAATTAGCATCACCCTTTTCATTTTCAACTAGGTAAATATCAGTACTTATCAGAGACATTTCAAAATGGAACACCTGCACATAAAATCCATGGCTAAAGGAAACGTTCATTTTTCCTACTATAAAGTATTCCCATCAATATCTTAAGTAGAATACATGAGGCAAAGAAAGCTAGTATTCATAAGTTATTACCCATTCTTCCCTTCTTCCTTGGCAACAGAATCCTGGTTTTTTGAGGACAACAATATAACCAGATAAAAGACTATGATGTTGCCATTTAAAAGCTGACCATGATACATAGTCAGAGATAGGGTATCTTGTATTGTTGCTTACTAATATGTACTTGCCCAGGAGATTTATGCATATGATCTGGCACTCACTGCTACATCTTTCTTCTGCCTAGAAAATGGACATGACAACTTCAGTGATAATAACCACCAAGGACCATAATGTGCCTTTGAATATGGAAGCAAGACACTCCATATGCTCATGGGGCACAGTAACAGAAAGAAACCAAATCCCTAATATCTATGGGACTGCAACTCTGTCCTTGGACTACCTGCCTCTGAGCTTCATTATATACAAGAGAAATAAACTAGTTTTCGGCCATTATTTCCAATTTGTGAGCTGCATCCAAATGTAATTCCTAAATTACAGAAAGTGTATGTCCAGAAATTTGAGAAATTCAACAGTTAATCTACACTCTAATGTGCGATGAGGCTGACAGTAAACTATCACATAATACGTTATGTCTAACACACCTTTGATCTCTGTGAACACCAAAACTCACTCTGAAATAAATTTTCCTCAGATAACAGTGAACATACGAGTGGTTTTCTTATTACAGTATACTGGAGAGGGGGCACACAATCAGTTTGCAGAACTCAGAACTATTCCCAGGTAACTACAGGAATACAGGCTCCAAGGCCTGGGACATAACATCAGAGTATCAGGCTAACTTCTACAATGGCAGACTGACTGCTTGTACAGCAACGAGGTACCCAGAGGCAGAGAATAAAACACCCCACATCTCTACAAAGGGGAGTTAAAGGACAATGGACATGGTACCTGTCTCAGGTGATGATTGTCATCTGAGCTAGGTGGCACCCAGACACTAATAACTACAAGTTGAAGTGGTGGAGGAGGCTAGACTGGCTCATCTGTGCCTCCATAAACAAAAGGTTAGTATCTACAACTGGCATCTGTATTAAGTAAAACATGTATTTCATCCCAGTATATATGGTGTATACTGCCACTAACCATGCTCAAAATACCTGGGCCCTGGTCATAGAAGAAAGTTTCCCAAGACAAGATTCTGTCTTTGAAAAGTGAGTAGAAAAAAATCACCAGCCATCAGTCTACCTGCCTTAAGCACTCCTCGTGCCACAACTATTGAAAGAGAATTGAAAGAGGTCTGGAGAGAAGCTATATATAAGGGAACACCTATTGATTACAAACCTTAAGAAACACAAACCACTCACTCGACTGAAATCAAAACCCAGACAGTGTGAACAAACAGCTCTCAGATCATTCTGCTCCATTCCACGTTGTGTGGGGGGAACCTACTGGTATCAAAACCTACATACTAGAGCTGAACTACAGCTAAGATTAGCTCACTTGCTATTTGGGATGCTTTAACTGAGGTATTAAGGGGAGGGGGCCACTCTAGATCCCCCAAACTTAAGCATCTGCAGCACTGTAGGAGGCTTAAACTTTTAGTATGGATTACCTGCAACATCCTAGTCCCTTGCTGTCCCCGTACGCATCTCCTACCCTCAGGCAGCATTAGAGCTCTGGTCATCTGAAGAGGTGCAAAAGGCATTGGTCTATGAAGCAACAGTCAGCCAGCTAAACAACCTAGAATTATATCCTGCAATTTCTAAATGTAGTATAAGGCCAATCATCAAGACAAGAAAACTCTTTATCAACCCATAAAAACTGAAATTGAAGAAAAGAGGAATGTACCACAAATGACGGAACAGGAAAAAAACCCAAGAAATCTGAATCCAGCAGAACTGCAATACTTGCCTGATGAGGATTTTGATATTTGTAACTAAGCTTCTTGAAATAAGAAAAACAATGAAAGAACAAAAGCAGGAATACCGGAAAGAGAGAATACCTAAGACTGCGTCAACTGGTGTCAATGAACTTTAAATACATAGTGACTGTTGATTTTCTCTTAACAGTTCTAGTCCCAGAGGTGTGGGGGAAGGAGAATAAGGAGCAGAAAAAGAAGATGGAGGGGGTAAAGGAGTGGATATGGTGATAGGTGGAAAACAGAGAAGGAATTGAAAGCCTGCCAGCTCCTGGCTGTGAGGGCTGACCATCAGGTCACTGAAAGCAGCCTATTGGTTGAATGGCCTAGTACGTAGAACTGAACAGCTGTACAGTTGGTGTGAGATAAAAGTGCAAAGAGTAACTGTGTGTTCTACATGGCTTAAGATATTTGTAAACCAGGGTTTCAGCTAAATTGTGGTTTGTGTCTCTAACACAATAACTAATACCATTGGCAGTTACAGGTAATAAACAAAAACATATGTATGTCAGAGAATATTTTATTGAAATCCAATAAAAATTAAAAAAAAAAACTTATTCTCTACCTCTGGACACATTAAGTGCAGTGTGAATGGTTCAGACATTGAAATTATGTTAGCATACATATCACATTTACTTTTTTATTAAAGAGGATATGCAATGTAAGAACAGCCTCAAATGGACCAAAAAGCCAGCTCCCCAAGGTAAGAACACAGGGTTTCAGTAGATTTTTCTTAAGTACACATTGTGCTTTGGAAGCTGTACTAATTCCACTTTTGACTGCAATGTTATGAGAAAAAAATATTCTAAATAACTCTACTTCCACTTATAATAACTTAAAAGGATTACATATGGAGCACAAATGAGTAACTCAAAAAACTCAACACATTGTATGAGGCCATTCAAAACAAATAAACAATAACATTTACACATTTAAAGAGCCATGAATTGCTTTGGTAGAACAGTGTGTCCTAGGTCACCAAGCTTCCTTTGCTCTTATTGTCAGGTTTGATTTGCGAACAAGCCTCTGACAATAAACACAGAAATAAATTTTAAGGTTAGTAAGCTAAACTGCTATGAATAATGACATCAATTTACTGACGGCTTTAAAATTGGTATAGGGAAGATTGAAAAGAGAATCTTAATGAAGTGAATTTTACATTATGTAAAAGCTAATATTTATCTAGGGAATTAATGGATTAAAAAATATGGGGAATTATGTTACAACTGTTGTGTATGTATAATCATCAGGAAGGTTAAAATGATTTTAAAAGGAGAAATAATATGAATAACCTATTTAGAGTTAAGATTATTAATTTGTACTGACACCGAATGATGCATATTTTTCCAAGTAATAATATGAGAACAACCTGCTTATTAACTAAAAGGTGGATTTACTTTCAAGTGTTCCAAGGCAGGACTATAACACAACACCCTAATGAACTGCAGTATAAATCTTAACACAGACATACCAATATATCAACAAAGGGCAAAGTGACCCAAGGAGAGAAAAAAATTCTGTATTATCTTTAAGCAAAATTGTTTGCCTTGAGTCACAGAAGAAAACAAATTGCTTCACAGTGGCCACATGTGTAATAACTTAGACCACCAACAATGTCTTCACAAAAACTTTTATACAGGAATTCCTCTCCCTCCACATATACAAACACAAACTCTATGAGGTGCGTCCTTTCATAGCCGATTAAGCTATCTTCCTTTATGTCATTCTAGGCAATGAAACAGTGTATACATATGGGTTCTAAAGATACCAAAGTAGGTAGAATTTCTTTTCTTGCTTTAAATACCAATGTTTTATAACACAACAACTGGGAGAGTTATAACTGTGCAGTTTAAAATACAGATAATAACGAGGATTGAAAAACAGGTAGACTCATTTCTCCCCAGAATGAAACTTACAGGAATAAGGGCCCAAATGGAAAGTCAATGGCAGCTCCTGACCAAATTTCCTCCTAAATCATGAGCCGGTATATGGAGAAGGGTGTTAACTATGTGTTAGGCAGAGAAGGGAGAATTGGAGTATGTATAGGCCTGGAATAGAAGAAAATAAAAACAAAGGAGGTACTAATATCTGAAAGAGCAAAAATAATTTTATCTGCTTCCAAACTCATTCAAAGCACTCAACTAATTCACTGAACTAATTTAATTTCTTAAATGATGGTATAGTCAGTGATAATGCTGTCACTGTATTTTATGCTCAAATTGTGCAATGGAAGCTAGACTTTTAAAGTCACTTTACCTGAGCTGCTTTTTCCACACTTTGGTCCACTTTGGTCCTCTTGGTGGACCAAACTTCTTGCTATCTGTTCTCAATAGACCCATATTATCAATACTTATGACAAAAAAAGCATAATTTATTTACTCAGAATTGCCTTCAAAAAAATGGACTGTGCTCAGATCTACTTAAAGTCATACCCCTCTATCACTTGTTAGTTATGTGAGGCTATTTGAGAGACTTTACGTTTTAGGGTCTCCATTTCTGTACCTTAAAAAGAAATCAGTGTAAGTCGTTCAAAAAGCAGTTACAAGGAATAAATGAAATCATATAGCTATTTTTTTTGATAAAATGTCAGATACATATCTAAAAGACCTTGATAAATGGTGGCTATTATTAATATGTAATCTTTTATGCAGAATAATCTCCTTTACTATCATATATGTAACCTTCTGTTGACAGTAATTTCAAGGAGCTTGCCAAGTTAAAACTAACAACACCCTAACATGTTCCAATGCTTAAAATCTCACTTAACAAGAAACATGAACTTTTATTCCTGTGATAAATATTCTAACGCAGTAAAAGTGAGGACACAAAGATTTGAAGTTACAGCACAGGAACACAAGATCAAAGTGTCTTCACACACACACATACACACACACACACACACACGGGAAGTAGAAATAATGATTCAACAAAAATATTTAAATACTTAGTTAATAAATTCCTTGTTAATCACAGCATTAGCAGTTACATAATTTAAAGTATACAAACTTAGAAATTTTTTCCTAAAAGAAAAAAACACTTTCTAAGATACAAAGGACATGGAGAAAATATTATCATTAATAAAAGTATTTCATCATATGTTTCAAAATATAACATTTTTTAAAATGTAAGTGTAATCTTGTGAAAACAGTCACAACTTACAGAAATTTTAAAAGTTTGGTTTTAAAAATGGAACTCTTTTAAACAAATAAAAGGAATGCAGCCTCTGGGAAAAAAGACATATCAATAGATAAGTGATTAAGAACAAAGTGTTAGTAACTGATACTACCAACAGATTCAACTTCATAAGTAATCAAAATATAAATCAATTATCACTATCATAGTATCAATGATTAAAAATTATAAATCTCTTGGTGGGCAAGAATTTGAAAAGATCATTTATATCAGAAGTAAAATGTCTCAATCCAATGGAAAATTTTTATTAGGCAGAGATAACACTGGTCAACAAATTTTTACAAAAGTCATGTTACTGAAATAAAATTAGTCATTTTCTATCAATTTGTATGTGCTCAACAGAAATATGACAGTAAAATTCTAATTTTGGAGCTAGTTTTTTTGTAATCTGCAATAAATTGATGTTTACATCACGAAATGCTTGCCAATAACAATAGGCCTGTGGTTAATACCTGTAAAAAATCAAGTCATAGACTACTTCTTACATTTCTTCGCTTGTCTCTTGTACAGCTGTTCAGGAATAGAACAGATGGAAGACGGTTTCCATTGCGCAAAAGCACAGCCTTAAGACTCCTTTTGAAGAGTCTAGAAATAGTCTCCATGCTTGTGGGCCATTAGTGATTTCTAAGGCATTCATGAGGCCCTCAATATCAGAACTGAATACCAGAGTACTTTCCTTTCTGAAGAAAGGCTCCAACTGCTGGTGGCGCTTTCAATAGAAAGTAATTGTGACATCTTCTTCTAGAAGATTCCATTGTTGGAGTCTTGATCCGAGCAATTCTGCCTTGTTCTTGGATTAAGTCCAAATCACAAACCAAGTCATTGAGCTCTTCCTGTGTTAGTCTGTGTGGGGTTGATGATGCACCACAGTGGAAACCTGGATCACTGCCTGCTGATGGAGCAGGAGAAGAACAGGTCGGCTCACCCTTGTCCTCATCAGATGAATCAAGAGAATATTCTGCGGGAGGTTCTGGAATAGGAAGTCCCTCACCATGTGGAACTGGTCTCAAAGCAGACGGAATGTTTGGGTAGACTATTCTCAACTCTTTTGCTTCATTATTTCACCAGAAAGAGGAGGAACCAAGCAGAAGTAACAGTGTTTTATGTGGTTGCTTGGTTCTCTCTACACCATGGGGACTGCAAACAACATTGATGGTCTTTTGCCATTTAACCACTGTGAAAGCTGAGTTGTACATGTAGCACAGCCCAAGGCTTGTCTTGCTCACCAATCTTGCATCCAAAGTAAAGATGATAAGCCGCCTTCAATTGAGAAGTGATACTTTCCTTCTGGTTGGCAAATATCACTAACCCACAAATAGAGCAGAAATTGTCCATGCTATTTTTTTTTTAAAGATTTATTTTTTATTTTTATACATACAAGCTGGGGTACAGACCAGAGGCATGGGGTGGCGACAGGGATCACCAGAGATGGAGCGGGTAGCAGAACAGGCAGATCAGAAATACACTGCTGAGGGGAGCAGCAGGCAAGGCAGGAGAGGTCTGCCGCGCCATGTGAGATTCTCCCCGGCCGGGCATTGAACTCACGTCGCTGCTGCCAACAGCTCCACAGCGCAGCGCTTAACCGCTGCGCCACCGGGGAGGCCCTGAAATTGTCCATGCTATTAACTCACTTTCGAGGCATTACTGTTCTGTGCTGTGCCTAAATGGATAATATCATAGCAGTTCTATGGAACAGTAGCTTCAATTGTCTCACACAAAGTTTGAAATATTTTCAATGCTCAACCTTCCCAACAGAGCTTTCTATAGTGCACTGCTGACGTCAGCTTACTTCAGCAGCCACCAGGCAGTAGTATTGCATTGCATCAGAAAATGATGCAATCAACTCTGGATTATGTGTGCAAGATGGTACTGTGCAATATGATGCAATATTACATCATCATAGACTGATTTAGGATGCTGTTGCAGTCCTACTGGATAAATTTACACGGTGAAACATATAAAATGAATTACATGAAATATTTTCAAAATGAGAGCTAATAAAAAATTTTCAGGGTTATATTCATGTTCAGCACACCAAGATCCTATAGATTAAGGCCTTTTCAAGTCAGTAACTATCTCACTATTGACTAGTGTATTCAGACCTTTTTCATCATTTCAGAGGTAGGTGAAGACTCTCATTTCGGTCTGAGGGAGAAGGGGGAGAGTACAGAAATCACAGTTTTTGGTTATTTGAGTAAAAACTCTTTAACTTAATATACAAGGGATTATGTCCAGGAACCCTAATTGTAATAAGAATTGAAGGAACCTAAGAGTATAATTTTCTTTGGGAGTACTGGGCCTAGGTATAAAGGAGCAAATTCTTACCAGCTGAGGACAGGTTCAAAACAAACTTGTGTTGCCTCTTTAATAATTTACATTTTTAAAAGAAACTTTGTTGAAACTCAAAGTAGTCTGCAAAAAGCATATTCAGTTCATTGATTTTTGTTTTAATCACATTTTTCCAGATGTAAATTTGATCATCTAAAAAATGTCATAAACAAAATATAACCATATATTGCCTATTAAAAATCTCTTAGATGCAATCAAAGGACAGAAGTTGTTTTGCAGTTTTTTTTCTTTTGCTTCAAAATTATATACCACATTCTATAGGAAAGAAAACTGGTTGTGGAGCATAAATCTGACTGTACATACAGAAGGGGGGAAATCGGAAAAGGTATTTATCTTTAAAATATATTTTTAAATATGGTTATAAGTGGAAAAGTACTCCATTTCAATTGGAGGCAATAATTATTAGCCTTAACTTTTAGGAAATATAAAATAATGCAATATAAAACAGCCATGGCGAATTAAGCTTTACATGCAATATATGGAATAAAAATAGAGCAATTACAAATAGATGAGAAAAGCCAGAGTGATATAATACTGGCTTATAATTACATCCTTTTAAATCCAAATTTTAAGTAACTACTTTAAAAGATGATGATTGTAAAGTTACATTACCTCTTTGTATCATATATGCCTCTATCTATAAAATGAAACAAAGCAGAAGAGCTTCAAGGTTTCACTTTTTGATTAATTCTTCTCTCTCATTCGCATTCTATGAATTCGCCATCATGCACAGCTGCAGAAAAACTTTGATTGGCAAGGTAAGCTACTAACAATAAAAGATTATTATTCAGGTATAATCTTTTATGCCTCATTCCAACTACAAAGCTCATTTACCTCTTAGTGGTGGTTTGGGGGTTTTGTTTTTGGGTGTGTTTTTTTTTTTTCTTTTGCATTTGTTTTTTGCCATATACCTTTAAGATTGGGTCAAGCTTAGGTTTCTCTCATAACTGGCTCATGGAAACTAGATACATTACTATGCCCATGACCAAAGAAACCCCATCCTTTTTTCAGTTTTAGAGTTTATACATTATTTGATGGGTCAATGAGATACATAAAATTTATATTCATAACTCCTTGATAAGGCACTTTCTCCACACATACTATTTAACTACTAGATAGTGCTGTGGACAAAATATACCTAAAGAGAAATTCCAGATTGAATTACTGTCCACTCCAAGGAAATCAGAAGGCTATCAAATTTTACTATGAAAATACCAACCTTATTTTCATCCCTAAGACAGAGACAATTCAATTTTAAACAAACAGAAAGAGCCCTAGTTACTATCTGGAAGAGGGTTACAAAATTTAAGCAGTAGTGGAAACAGCTGATAGAGCACACTAAGAAGTGAAAATGATCAAATAATAAAAAAAAATGTGGATTACTATAAATTGTATATGAAGTTTAACATTTGTTTCTGGTTTACAAAATAGTTCATATACAAAACAAGTATTGATATATATATACATATATATATACATATATATACAAATATATATATATATACATATATATATATAGTGGTAAAATTTTAAAAAAATTAAACTTTATTTTTATTAGGTATCAGACCAAAAGAAAACAGCTATTTCTCAACTACTTTTTAAAACAATGACATGTTTTTCTTTCATTGTTACTATTTTGAGGAGCAAATCCTTATTCTGAATGAAATGGTATATTATATTACCTTTAAGGTTTGAACATTTTTAAGTCCTTATTTTATACTATTTACTTAAATTACATTTTCAATAATTGTAAACAAACTTAGGAGGTGTACCTTTATCGGTAACTCTCTTCAGTTTGCTAGTACATCACTTTATAACAGTAGTTCATATGGGAACATCAATTAGCTGATATTGCTGACAGATTTTATCAAAAAATTAAACATTTCTGGACTATATATCCTAAATTTGTATGTGCTAAACAATATAATATTTAACTTTTGCTAGTCAAACAAGTTATGACTTCTACAAATAACTTTTTGCATGGATAAAAGCACACATATTCAAAAATGATACTTTTGACTAAAGAAAAACAAAATCTTTTAAAACACTGCTATGTCTTCAAAAGCATGTATCAAAAACAAGTGAACTGCTTTCTGTCAATCTGATACATCAAAACTTGAAAATATAAAAAAAATTAAAATCTATAAAGAAAAATGGGTTAAAATGAATATGATAAAAGTTTTTCAATAGTTCAAATTCTTGAGTAACTTTTATATAAGAGGTTCTATTACATGAACAGTTGGAGAAACATAAAATAATAAATCTTAAAACCTGGCTACAAATCGCTTATAATCTCATATGGAAAAAGAAGCACAACACATCATATTATCAGGCTTCTATGACAGCAGCCTATGCAGGAGCCAAAGCCTAGCGGCTTGACAGGACTAGCAGGGCTGTTGGGAGAGATGTCTCCTTTAAGATGGCAGAGGCAAGACTGGGGACAGAGTTTTCAATAGAGGGAGCAATATAATTAATCCTAGGGGAAAAAAAAAGTAGCACAGTAGGGATTGTTTTGAGAAAGACAAGATGATAGCAAACTGCTAGAGCATAAAACAGAGGGCAAGAGCGCTGTCAATTACAGCCCACAAGAAATACCAGATAAATATCTGAAAAGCAGCAGCTTGATCAAGAATGGACTCATCATGCCAAGAAGCTTGACCTTCATCTACAGGAAAAAGAGAGGCAGGGTTGGGAGGGCTCTATCAGGAAAGCACAGTATTCATTGGCTTGGAGATAAAGTACTCAAAGGGTAGTAAAGAGGACTGACTATCAGAATAGTAGTATAATAAATGAGATCAGTGTGGTGAGACCCAACAGGAGTGGTGAGACCCAACTGGAGACCCAACTGGAGAAATATTAATATTTCAAGCTAAATTCACTAATCTTGCTTAAACAGTTACTTCGCATAAAAGGTGCAATATGATTTTATAATATGCTATACATAAGTTGTCGTTTACAAATATGACTAACAATATCATTGGCAACATAACTAAAAATAATATTGAAAAGATATTTCAAGTTTTAAAATACTGAACCATTCTTCAATCAAAAAGAATTCCATTTACATATTATTATCCATCATCATAATTGTCTATTTGATCTGCTTAAAGACACAACTTTCTTTATAATGTTGACAGTTAATATTTTCTTTTAATCATATCTACTCTTTTTATTCATTGTTTTCTCCCCAAAGTTTCCACAGGAGGCTTCAGAAAGAATATTCCAGGAGGAATAAAAATAAAACCAACAAAAATATGTAAGAAAGACATACCATGAATTTATAAAATAAAAGAGAATAAACCATATTGAATAAAGAACTGAAATTGCAAAATTGATAATGAGATATTATCCAAAAGCAGTACCAAATCAATTTTTATTGCTGAACTGAGTCAATCAGGTTCTTTAAGAAACCCTCATTCTAGATTAACCATGGTTTCATTTTCAAAATAAACATACTTGTCAAAAACCTACATTAACCCATTAAACTGATAGTATAAAGAGAAAGTTTGATTCAGAGGCTAAAAGAAGCTTTGAATGGGCATTAAAATAAAGTATATAGCCTCATATTAAATTATCCTTAAAGCATTCCTGAATTATTAAAATTGATTTTGAGACATTTAGCATTATTTGAAAAATTACATACATGCTCAACAAAGGTAATACTGTACAACTCATTTTAAGTTACCTATCTTTTAGACCTATTCTACCTGCTGTTTTGAATGTGGTTTATCCTATTTTAGATTGAACTTGTTCATGTACATCAGCCCTAACACAAAACCAAAGCCAGAATTCAATCTTTTCCTCAACAATAAACTTAATACTTTTAAGTAAATATGTAGTACAGAAAACCCTTTGGAATTATAACCCCACCTATAACCTAACCTAAAAACTTTAAATATCATGCTAATCCTATAAGTTCTACAATTAAAACACCAACAAAATTGAAATTGTGGGCGTCGGTAGATATTTCATTTAGATAATGTCACACTTCCAGTGCAGCAACACCATATTTACTTTCCAAGCAATGTTCAGTAGATATAAAACATGTAAGTATATAAATTCCATGGGTGTTCAAAGTTAGAAAATACACAGAAAACAATTTCTGTACCCTTTATCATCACCACTTTTTGTGTTAATATAATCCTGAATATGCAAAAAAAATACTAAGTAAACAACACAACACTGTGACACACAGAATACAAGTATAAAAGTGCTACATGTTATGAAAGGAAAAAACAAAACAAAACACTGATATGTGGCAAGAGATGACAATTTTGTTTCTAGTAGTGAGTCACATTTTTTAAGGGACCAATCCACCAAGTTACTTGGACAAGCAGTAGAATTCTCCTAAAAGCGCCAATGATTTTGCACTTTGGATTTGGAAGGTCTGTTCTTACTTTTCAGCACTCCTTGGCCTCTCCATGCCCAGGGATAGTCATCATTTCACTTTAGGCTAGCATCAAGTGGATACTGGCTTTCTCTTTTAGAAAGAAAACCAAACTGCTCACATTCACAACTGCCACATTTTTATACCGTCTACTATATATTCACATGTTCATGAACTTTTCCCCGATTCCATTTCTAGACCACCCACTACTATAAACTTACTAATACTCATGATTTAATATCAACATAAAAGCAAACAGAAATTTATCAATTGAAAGTGTCTGAGTTTTACATAATGAAGAAAAATTAAGTTACAGGTGGGGCACAATATAAAATTAGTGATCAAGGGCTGCTGCCAACATTTACGCTATTTATGTACATGGTGAATGCACACAGCATTCCAAAGCACAGCTCACAAACTGCACTGCCACCAACAGCATTCTTAAGCAGCAGGAGCTCCTCCTGATTAGCATGCCACACAGCTCTTTGCTCACTGATGCAGAGCAGCCAACAGAGAGATGGAGTTTACAAGTAAAAGTGAGACTAATTACTTACCTTCTAACTTATGGGTAGGCTTGCTCGTTTAACTTTTTGTTTCCTGTCTTGTCATAGCTTGGCAGCAAATGGTTATGATTCAGCAGAAGTTAGAATCTGAGGGTTCAAAAAGAATTTTTTTTTTAAAAAAAAAAGGAAAATAAAGTTCCTTTCACTAAGTCTTTCAGTCTTTCTTTTCTTGCCCTGTGTGTACGTGTTTCTCTTTTTCTCTCTACAGGCAGCTACGTAGTGGTCTATAAATATTGACCCCGACACTTGCTCAGTGCTTTCCTTGCTCATGGAACAGGTCTGTGTTACTGAACACCGTGGTAATGCTCCGGCAGAGTTCTCAGCTGCTCAGACAAAGCTGTGGATTGGCTCACTACCCGGCAGCCCTGTGCCTGCCTGGAAATACCATTTTGTTGCCAGCTTTACAGATGCTATGGGCCTTTACTGAAGCCCAAATCAGGCACAGAAGGACAATTATGAGGTCTGTCTGAAGAAATATGCTTTCTTCAAGCATAGGGCCTAGATGGAGTAAAAGAAAAGAAATACTGTTTGTGTTTTGGCCAAGCAACATAATCTAGAATCCATTATCAAAGTCATACTTAAATGCCATTCAGTAAAGCTTTATAAAACTGAATTACTACATATTGTGAATGACCAAAAGATCATTAAGTGCTTAGGAAAGTATTTTGGTGGTTGTTTCAATATTGCTAATCATTGAATAAGGTTGCAGTGATTAAATAACTGGCCACAAAGAAATGTTTCAAAACAAATTCTTTCTAGAATGAGAGAAATGCAATAAAAGTTGTTTCCTCAAATTTATAAACGTGGAGCTACCATACGACCCCGCAATACCATTTTTGGGAATCTACCCAAAGGACCCAAAAACACTAATCCAAAAGGATACATGCACCCGTATGTTTATTGCAGCACTATTTACAATAGCGAAGGTATGGAAGCAACCCAGATGCCCAAAAATAGATGACTGGATAAAGAAGATGTGGCACATATACACAATGGAGTACTATTCAGCATTCAAAAAAGATAAACACATGCAATTTGCAGCAGCATGGATGGAACTAGACGGGATCATGCTCAGTGAAATAAGCCAAAAGGAAAAAGAAAAATACCGAATGGTCTCACTCATAACAGGAATATTGGGGAACCAAATACAAGAGCGACAACCAGCAAAAGAGGGGGGAGAAATGGGGATCAGAACGGGGGAAAAGGGAGCACAAGGGACTATGGTGACGGTACACAGGTGAATTGGTGGTGGGCAACCAATGGGGAATATAGAGTAATGTAAAGGACACAAATAAAAATAACAACAACAACAACAACAACAAAAGAACTACCAGGAGAAAGGTGATAAAGGGTTTTACACATTGGATTAAAAAAAACCACTAGGTGGATTCTATACAGTAGGCTAGCAATCTTTATAGACACATATGAGTTTTAAAACCTAAGTAATGACTCAAATATTACCAAGTTCACAAATGTAATATTTTACCTGTTGTAACGTATGTATATTTAAAAAATTTAAGTCCACCCCATTAGAAAAAATGACATTTTAAAATAAACTCTTTAAACTACTTTAAAAATAATCAATATAATCTAAATAAACAGTAATTTCACAAAATCATTTTCATTTAAATGATATATGAAGACTAAACATTTTATTTTCTGGATGTTTATTTCCATCTCACTTCCTCACAAATGCTTATGTAACATATTTAATTACTGAAATTCCTCAACTATTCACTCCATCTTACTTTCCTGCAAAAAAAATTTAAGGAATTGAAAATTTTTAATTGTTAAATTTTCTATGAGGACAATGAATGATATAAGATTTGGAATGGAGAAGGGTGAGTCTTTTTATAGATAAGAGAAAGACTGCTATGAAGAAAGCATTGCTCTCAGCAGGATCAATAATCATAGAGTTTATGTAGAAGTGAGAATGTGGACATTGACTCAAATGAAACTATCCAATCATTTGCTAAAATGGAAGAAGCCACTCTAAAAAGCTACATACTACGTGATTCCACCATGTGACATTCTAGACAAGGTAAAATGACCATGTAAAAAGATCCACGGTTACCAGAGGTTGGGGGAGAGAGAAGGATGTGCTGGTACAATATAGAAGATTTTAGGGCAGTGCAACTACACTTCATGTAATAGTAGAAACATGACTATATGCAGGATTTGGCAAAACTTACAAAACTACACAACACAGAGTCATAATGAAAACGATTAGTTTTGACTCTTTCTTTGTCTTCCCAAAGCTTGTGTTCTAGGGAGAGGATTATTATTTATTTAGTGATTACTATTCTAACACACATTTTAAAAATATTATCTCAAATAACATTACCTCTAAAATTAAAAATCTCATAGATAGGTATGTTTTTTCTTTTTAAGATCAAGAAAGAAAGGTTTGGATTTAGTGGCTTATCTGATGTTATACAACTAATAAAGAGTAGAACTGGGATTCAATCCACATCTGACTTAACTCCAGTACCACACATTGCTTTTACATGTCACTTAAATAAGATGTTGAAGCTCCCCGGACCAGGCAGGGAAGTAAACTAAGCTGTGCGCTCAGAAAGTCAAAAAGAAATAAAAGAATCTTACCCTGCATTTTCTCAAATAACTTCTAGAATGTTAATAATGAGTATTAAATGATAACAAAAAGAGGAGACTAGCAAAATAATCCACGGGCAAAATTAAAATAATTGCTATGCTCTATTAAGACAAAATTAAAGGTTTTTATTTGATTGAAAAATGACAATCTGAATGAAGAATATAATGAAGAGTCAAAAGTATTAAGACTCAATATTCACGAGATGTCAGTTCTTCCCAATTTGACTAATGATTCAATGTAATCCCATTCAAAATCCCATTCAAAAGTTTATATTGTGAATATAAACAAACCTGTACTAAAGGCTTACATACAGAGGCAAAAGACCCAGAAGAGCACACACAATATTGAATACAAAGAACTAATTTGGAGAACTGATACTATAGTCTATATCAAGATCAACCACAAAATATTAGTAATTAAGACAGTCTATTATTGAGAAAAAATAGACAAATACATGGAGTAGAACACAGAAATACACATACATATAAACACACATTACATTACATACTTATATGTGTAAATTTTTATACATATGTATATAAATATATTCATATATTCAACTGATGAAAGCTGAAAAAGTTGTAAAGATGACATATAGCAAAGACAGTCTTTTAAAAAAATAATGCTGAACCAGACATCCATACACTGAAAAATGAATGCACTGATCTTACACCCTTCAAAAAAAATTCAAAAAGACCTAAAATGAAAAGACTTTAATAAAACTCCTAAGAGGTAACAGAAGAGAAAACAGAGATGACTATAACTGTGGCAATGACTTTTTGTGATCCAATACCAAAAGCATAATCCAGAAAGGAAAAACTGACAACTGTATTTCATTAAAGTTAAAAACCTCTAGTATGTAATTCTCAGGATAAAAAAAAGGTCATAGATATCATTTCTCCCATTTTACAGATGAGATCATTGACTGTCAGAAAGGTTAAAGATTTTTCCTGAGTTTTTACAGTCATATCTGGTTTGGCTAGCACTAAATTGTTAAGCTTCTCTGACTTTCATTTTTTTATGAGCAACAGAATGTCAAGAGAAGAAGAAGACAAGCCAAAAACTATTTTTTTTTTTTGCAAATACACCTCTGATAAAGGACTATTACCCAAAATGTACTCTTAAATGTATTACTCAAACTTACTATTACCTAAAAATATACATAAGAACTCTAATAACAATAATAAGAAGACAAACAACCCAATAAAAGGGGTCAGTGACCTTAACAGACATCTCACCAAAGACATACAGAGTGTGAATAAGCATATGAAAGGAGGTTCTACATCCTAATTTATTAGGGAAATGCAAACTAAAATAAAAAGATGCCACTATGCACCTATGATCAAAATCTGGAATTCTGACAATACCAAATACTGATGAGGATGCAGAACAAAGGGAAACTTCATTAATACCATGTGAGAATGAAAAATGGAACTTTCCATTTTGGAAGACAGTTTGGCAGCTTTTACAAAATTAAACACGCTCTTGCCATGTGATCCAGCAATCACATTCCTTGGTATCCACCCAAAGAAGTGGAAACCATATGTCCACACCAAAACCTGGAAATGGTGTTTAAAGCAATTTACTCCTAATGGTCAAAACATGGAAGCAACCAAAATGTATTCCAATAGATGAATGCATCATGGATCATCCAGTCAATGAAACAAACACTGCTTAGCACAAAATAAGCTATCAAGTCATGAAAGTAAGTGCAGGAAACTTATATGCATATTGCTAACTGAAAGAAGCTGACTTGAAAAGGACCATAGACTGTGTGATTCCAACCACATGACTCTGAAAAAGTCAAAGCTATGGAAACACTAAAAAGATAAGTGTTTGTTTGGTGGAAGGATGAATAAGCAGAACATACAGGATTTATTGTGCATTAAAAAATACATGTCATTTTACACATTTCCAAACCTAGTATAAAAGCAAGAGACATAAGCAATGTATTTTTAGTGATTATAATGTTGAAATGTAGTCATGAATTAAAAATTTTAACACTCTGATGGAGAATGCTGATGATAGAGTAAGCGATTTATGTATGGAGGCAGAGGATACATGGATACCTCTATATATTCCTCACAATTTTGGTGTAAACCTAAATTGCTCTAAAAATTTGAGTGTTCTGAAAGTCAGAGTAGACCACTCCTTGTCATCTGGTCTTTGCTAGGGACACTTAGTAAGGAGGAACAAACTGAATAGAAAGTGACAAGAGACACCACCAGTGCCCTCCCAGACCTGCAGAGGCCTCATGACCTTCCGTGAACGCTGCCAATGCCAGCCTGGACCCTGAGAACCAGGACCCATGTCCAGGAAGGTGCAAAAACTATGAGCGGCCTTGGGACTTTCCAAGAAAACCTGCTAGTGCACACTCAGAGTGGCAGAGGCTTCACAACCTTCTAGGAGACCTCACCAGTGCCTATCAGGACTTGTATAAGGGAAAGTGCTAGAGCAGCCAGAACCTTGTGCACTCCCACGAGACCTCTGACAGCACCCACACAGACTGGTAAGGGCCCACACCCATGCAATGGAAGTTGTCAGAGACCTCACAACCTCATGGGATAATGCACCAGCACCTGCTCAGTTCAATAAATCATGGTACGACACCTGGGAAGGAGCCAAAGCAATCAGAGACCTCATCACCTGCCATGAAACCCAGCCAGTACCTTCCCATTCTGGCCAGAGGACTCACCCCTGCACTTGAGACCACACCAGCTCCTTGTCAGATAGATGAGACCCCAAAACGGTGAGGAAGGAGGACCATGCCCAGAGGAAGCACTACCTACAGCAGCTGGGTTCCAAACCTAACATGAAGGATAACCCAACAAACAGCAACATGAGTCCTCAAGGGAACAATGCAACACAGAGAGAGAGAGAGAGAGAAAATCTATAGAACCCCAATTCATGAACATGAAATCTATCTCCTCACTACTAGAAACAGAGTTTAGAATTACAATATAAATAAATTCAAAGACATCGATGAAAACTCAGAAAAACAAATGAATGTCCTTAGAAATAAAATCACTGAACTGAAGACAGAAAATGAAGCTCTAAATAAGATAAAAATGGAGTTTCAGGATTTAAAAAGATGAACACAGAGTATGAAAGACTGAGGAGAAAGTAATGGACGTGAAATAGATCAAGTGAATAATGGGAGTATCAGAGGAGAAACAGAGAAATGAATAAAAAAATATATAAAAAGAAATAATAGAGGAAAAATCTATAAACCTAAAAAAGGGAATAAATGCACAAATCCAGGAAGCTAAAAGACCCCCATTACATAACTAGATAAACTGAGAACAACATGAAGACAGAGAGTAGTGAATCTTCCAAGAGCTCAGGACAAAGAAAGAATACTGAAGCTGGTCAGGGAGAAGAAGCCCATAACCTATAAAGGTATAAAGGTATAAAGGAATGAAGGTACTCTGATCAGGCTAACATCATATAATTGAGGAGTGAATGGAATGGTATGTTGCAAATATTTAAAGAGAAAAGCTTGCATCCTAGAAAACTCTGTTCAGCAAGATTCTCCTCCAGCTATAAGGAAGGAATAAAGCCTTTGTCATATACAGAGAAACTCAAAAATTACACAAATACTAAACCACCCTTCTACGAAATATTGAAAGGAGCTTACAACCAAACCTGGAGGACATTCACAACAAACTGAGAAAGGAAACAGATTTACCCACAAATATTAAGAATAAAATGACAGAAACAGACTCTCACCTATCAATAATCACTTTAAATGTTAATGGACTGAATTCACCAATTAAAAGGCACAGAGTATCTAGGTGGATCAGGACACCAAATCCAATCTTCTACTTCTCCCAGGAGACACACATAAATTTCAAATACAAACACAAGCTCAAAGAAAAGGGTTAGAAAACAATCCTACAATGAAATGCTAAAAAACTTATATACTTATATCATACTTACATACTTATATCATAAAGTGAATCTCCAGTTTAAAAAGGTAACAAGAGACAGGGAGTCACACCATATAATCATTAAGGGAATGATAGAGAACATAACAGTCATCAACATATATGCATCAAATAAAGAGCACCAAAATACATTAGGTAACTACTATCAATTCTGAAAATGAACATTAGAAAAAATACATTTGTGATAGGAGACTTCAACACTCCACTCTCATGGACAGAAAAATAGGAAAGAAAATAAGCGAGGATAAATAACCTTAAATAGCGAATTTGACCCCATTGACTTAACAGTTATTGGACATGACACCTTCAAGAAGAAAAATACATTTTTCTCAAATGCACATGGGACATTCCCCAGAATAGACCACTTTCTGTGACACACACACACAAAAATTCAACAAATTTACAAAGATTGAAATCACACTGACAGCTTCTCAGATCTTTGATACCATAAAGGTATCAAACTAGAAATCAACTATAAAAAGAAAGCAGGAAAATCCTTTCATACATGGAGACAGAACAATAAACTATTGACAGACCACTGGGTTAATGAGTAAATAAATCAAAGAAGAAATTTTAAAAATACCTCAAGACAAATGAGAAAAAGCATACAGGTACAGAAAAACCTAAAGGATGCTGCAAAAGCAGTAGTAAGAAATAGTCATGTGCCCAAGGACACTCATACCTGGAAAAAAAGAAACAAAAGAACAGATCAAACTAAACTAAAACAAACTGCAAAATGATAGCATAATTGAGACTACCGTGGAAAGGGGGGAGGATCCCAAGACTATGGTGATGAATTATTGATGCTTTGGTAGTAGGTGTGGTAACATATATCTGAAGAGATGAGCACTGATATATCTTAATCATATATGGTGCTATAAAACAAACTGATAGCTCAATAAAAAATAAAACTAAAAACACTAAATATATCAATTTGATGCTTGCCATTGCTACAGGCTAACCAAAAACATTATACAAATAAAACCCAAACTCCACCATAAAGCTAGTCTTTAAAATGTTCCAAAAAGCCGTAATTGATATACTTCCTCAAAATGTCTCTGAAAGCATTCTCTGTTGTTTTCTCAGCTTAGTGCACTGGATCTCCAAGTACTCTTTAGATGTGCATCTCAAGTGTACACTTAATGTCTTTCTATTTGCTATTTCTGCCTTGCAGAAAGCTTCATGGCTAACTCTTATACCTCCTCCACATTTCTATTCAAAGGGTGCCTTGTCAGTGAACACTACCGATACCATTCAATTTAAAATTGCAAATTTTTCATTGCTTGTCTCTTCTGAATAGAATATAAACTCAAGTAGTGCATAGACTTCAAGTGTCTAATCTGAGTTTGTCACATAATACATTTGAAATAAAGATCTGTAAGCCATATGCCAACAGAGGGCATTGCTGAAGTCATGAGAGCTCTTTGGAGGTAGGAGACACATTGAGAAGTAATCCAAAACCAACATTGAAAAAGCAGGTCAAGGAAGAGAAGTCCGTGAGGATTAAACAACTATGAATATAAATAAGTAGGAAGAGAATGAGAATGGCAGCGTGAATGAGGATGGAGTATTTAGGAGGGTGGTCAATAATGACAACTGCCATGGAAATATCAAATATGAAAGGAATTAAAAAGAATGTACAGCATTCAGAAAATACTGTGATAAATACTGCACATTTTAAAAATAATTTCATGGTAGCTATTTTATTTAAATGAAGCAGATATTTAAATAAAAAGTTTTAATGACTGAGTTGTTTCCTTTGGAGGTGGCAGGTGAGCAAGCAAAGTGAAACACTGAATGAAATCTCTCTTTTAAATATTTTGACCATGAAGAAAAGAAAAGAAATATGGAGATAATGACTTAGAACTCTGAAGAGCAGTGTAGAGTTTAATTAGTGTTCTGAAGTCAAGAAAACGTAAGCTTAAATCTTTCAAGTTCCATTATAACAGTTTACTCATCAATAAAATGGGTTTGCTATCCCTACCTATGTTACTGGGTATCAGCACCTAATTTACTTTTATTTAAGTCATTTGTATAGATATGCCACATTTTATTTACCCATTCATCCACGTGATGGAATTTAAGATTACTTCAAATTTTGAGAAATTATGAAGAACATTCAAGAACAAGTTTTTGTGTGAACAGGTTTTCATTACTTCTGAGTAAATACCTGCTAATATCATAATTTTATATTTAATATTTTAGAGGACTGACAAAGTGTTTTCCAAAATGATAGACTTTTTATGCCCACCATTAATGTATGAGAATTACAATTTCTACACATCCTTACAAACACCTGTAATTATTTGCCTTTTTAACTAAAGTCAAACTGGAGAATATAAAGTGGACCCTCATATTTTAATCTGCATGTCCCTAATGATTGGCAATGCTTAGTATATTTTCTGTGCTTATTCACAAAATTATTCACACTTCACTTCCAGTAAATATAATTTCAGAAAAATCTAGAAACAAATAAAGCTCAAACATATTTCCAAAGGTCCAGAAATGTTGTACCTGGCATAGGTATAGCCACTCACTTATTAGCTTAATAAATGAATAAACTCATAAGCAAATGAAAGACTAGGAATTAGAAATATTTGTTTTCCATTGTGTATATGTACCACATCTTCTTGATCCAATCATCTATTTTTGGACATCTGGGTTGCTTCCATACCTTTGTGAAAAATATCGTATGGTTTCACTTATAACAGGACTATAAGGAAACCAAATAGGAGAGAGACACTCAGCAGGCAGGGGGGGGGGGGTGGCGGGGGAAGATAAGGGCACAAAATGGGATAGAAAATAACACAAGGGACCATGGAGATGGATCATGGGTGAATTGGTGGTGGGCTACCCAAGGGGAATACAAAATGTAAAAGACATAAAAAACAATAAAAATATATTAAAAAAATAAATATTTGTTTTATTAGTACATTATTTCTGTTTTTAAACTAACATAATTTGAATTCATATACAGCTTTAACAGAATTTATAGTAAGAAAAATCTTTAAAAATTTACAAAAAAATGTGCTAATCCTCTGTTCAGTATTATGACTAATAACTACATTAGCATTTTTAGCTTGACAATAACAAAATACCAGATCAATGTTTGGTAGCTAGACTTGTAATCCAGTGATATTATTGTTTTAATTTAATGCTCCCATGAAGCATTAAAAAGCATGTGAAAAAGGCAAAAAGTTGATTAGGTAATAAATGACTCTACAATATGGTGTTGACAAGCTTAATCAGATATGAATACTATAAATTTTTCCAACACTCTAAATGAATGAGATTATGAGACTGTTCCTCAGGAAAAAATGGGTACAAGAAAAATTTAGCAGTCCAACCTCATCACTTTTCAAAAATCCTGAGGGAATTTGTGACATTTTGTATAAAGGGTTGAGGAAAAAGAAAGTGGTTGGTATAATGTACTATTTTCTGTGCATTTTTCCTTTATAAGCCTACTATGAGCCACATCATGTACAGAGTCACTGGCCTTTACTCTAAGGTTCTTTGTTCTTAAGTAATAAATACTTTGGGCTCCTAGTTCCCAGAGGAAAATCATACATAAGTCTACTAACCTCTACTGCTGCCAGTTTATTGTAAATACTTATCCATTATTAGTTTGAAAATTATTGACTGCACACAATTAGTAAATAAGTTCTTTGTTTCAAGCAGAATGTACATAAATTGAAAAGGAAAAAATGCTAAATAGGAAAACTATAGTAAAGAATAAATGTTTTCTTACCTTTTAGTTGATATCACACAACTAACACCAAATAAAATTTTTTAAATTTAAAAATAGTAATTGTTCTGGAATACATAGTGCATAGAACAGTTAGCCAGAACCAGTAGGACTATATTAAAACTACACTAATATATCCTCATGCCTAATAGTAAATTGCGGAGTTCCCAACTATATATCAGTATTTTTATTTGCCTTATTCTTAAAACTACATTCTCTTTATAAAATGCTAAAGGCAATCTTAAAAAATGCTTTTGAACAATAATAATTTTAACCATGTTCTGTTAAAGTATACATTTCTAAAATCATCCTATGTTTACTATGTATTTAAGGTTAATAAAATAATTCTCATTATGTTTCTACTATCACTCCAAAATAGAAATTAGTTAAATCTATATAACAATAAAACTGGAGGGAAAAATTTTAACTCCATTAATCTCTGGCTATTTTAACATCCAGATTTCAAATGATTATGTGATTACGCCACATTTAAATGACAGTTCTCTTTCACCATAAATGCTACAGGTGAGCTATCAATATTTGCTGCTTTTCCTTAAACAACTCATTCCAGAAACTTTTCACTCACAAAGATACTCTAAATTAGCAATGTGACATGAATTTAATGAAATACATATTTCCAGAAAAAAATACAGTACTTTTTTGGGCAGCAGAACTAGAATCTTAAGAAATTACTAAGTATCCCCTAAGACAGGAGGTGTCATAAAGATAGCCCTGCAGTCATGCACACCTACGGGACTTTTGTCAGTTGAAAGCAGAAAAGATCAGGGAATCCCCTAAAATACACTAAAGTTACATTCCTTTAGGAGGAATGGGGGATAACCCACCTTGAAAGGATTCAGGAAAGTCACCTCAGTGAGGTAAGTATAGTAATTCCAAGGGAACACACTAAAATCTTCCAATTTGTGGCATAAGTATTTTTGTTGACACTGGTAACACACACACACACACACACACACACACACATACACACACTACCATTACTTGGGAAATCATAGTATCATTAGTCACCCAAGTGAAAAACTTGATATTCCAATTCTGCTCTCCCCATCTCCAACTAGTCATTAAATAGCGACAATTCTATATTAGAAATGGCTCTCATTTGTACCCTCTTTTCCTAAAAAAATTCAGACTTAGCTTTTATAGAAACTTAAATACTGAAAAGTTAAATACTGAAAAGATCACAATCTAGTACCCTGTCACCACTCCCCTTTTTCCTCCATCAATCTTCTATGTTGCTACTACACTTTGGAAAAAAAAAGTCAACACCTCCTCTTGCTGACAACTCAGGGTTCAAACTTCTCAACACACTCTATAGGCCTCTCCACCCTCCTGACCTGGCCCTGCCCTTCCCATCTCCACCCCCCCCTCCCCACCATGACCCATAATGCAAATGCCACCTACACTCTCCTAACACACCAAGTCCTGTGTATACTGGGGATGCCAAATGTGCAGCACTCCCATGCTCCCAGGTCTCTTCTTAAAGTGACCTTCCCCAGATATTTTTATGGAACAGTATTTAAACTGGTGCAGAACTAGATTTAACAATGTGGGACTGAAAACTCAAAATAAAAGAAGAAAAATGTCTTTGGATGCTGCGACTCTGGTATTAATACATCCTGCTCTCTTCACTTGTTGTCTTCTTATAAATGTGAGCAACTGCTTGATTTGCACTGGTAATTTCTGCTCCTAAAAACAGGGAAAAGCACATAGCAGTCCCCAGGCCTCCAGCAATAAAGCAGAATTAACACTATGTAATGAGGATGACTGGGGGCAGGGTTGCCCAGCACTGCTTGCCTGAGTATTCACTCTTCTTTCTCTATTTTATCATCCTTATGATGGAAGATAAGGCAATAAACAATTCCAAAATACTAAAGAAAATATATATTTCAAATGCATGGTTGTTCTTTGGAAGATCAATTAACCTACTTTTCGTATAAAATTCTGCATAGTATTTATTCATGTAGCAATTTTAAAGAGAACACAATCTTATAGAGTGATCCTAAGCAGGATGTTAGTACTAAAATTATGACAATAGTACCCATAGAACAAACCCCTTTATAGAGAGAATTTAAAATGTTTACGTACCCAGAGATTGCTGCATTTTCTTTCAGGCAGAACGATTACTCTTTTTTTTTAAAATATATATTTTTATTGTTATTTATGTCTTTTACATTTTGTATTCCCCTTGAGTAGCCCACCACCAATTCACCCGTGATCCATCTCCATGGTCCCTTGTGTTCTTTTCTTTTCCATTTTGTGCGCTTTTCCTTCCCGCCCTCCGCCTCCCCCCACCCCGCCCCTGCTGAGTGTCTCTCTCCTATTCAGTTTCCTTATAGTCCTGTTATAAGTGAAACCATTCGATATTTTTCTCTTTCTTTCTGGCTTATTTCACTGAGTATGATCCCCTCTAATTCCATCCATGTCGCTGCAAATTGCATGTGTTTATCTTCTTTCCATGCTGAATAGTATTCCATTGTGTATATGTACCACATCTTCTGGATCCAATCATCTATTTTTGGACA
>PVIJ01014899.1:0-38665 GCA_004024925.1 Scalopus aquaticus
CACACACACCCCACCCCAAGACAACATTAGGCATATTTGAAAGAATCTAGTGAAACTTTAGAAATAAAAGGATGTAGCTGAAACTAAAGACTAATGACGGGCCAAAAATACACAGCTGCAGAATTAGTCAACAGAAAATGGATGTGAAGAAATATAGACTCTCTCTTCTGCGACAAGAGGAAGAACATGGACAAGAAACTAAGAGACACTAAGGCTAGAGAAAAAACTCTCTATGTCAAATCAGATTCTGGAAGGAAAAAAAATTGATGGGTGGAGTCCTCAGATTCGAGAAATTTACAAATCCCAAACAGGATCAGAACAAGAAATCCACATCTAGATGCACAGAGTGAAACTTCAGGACAACAGAAACAATGAGAGGTTTCTGAAGCAGTCAGAGAGAAAAGAGAGATTAAATAAAGTAAAAAGGGATTGTGGCTTCCCAATAGCAACAAAAGAAATCAGAACACGGACGCCCAGGAACCCAGAGCAGTATTCTCTGAATGAAGATTTTAAAAGAGAGTGAAAAAACAAGAGCTTTACTTCAGTGGATGTTCACAAGAGGAATTTGCCTCAGGAAGAAAGAAAATGATCCCAGGAGGAAGCTGAGATGGGAGACAGGAAGAAATGAAATGACAGGTGTGGGAGACCATAAACAGGGGCGGGCGGTAGTAACATTTCATTTGGTGGTTTAAAAAAGCGATACAAGATAATGTTAGCGGGAAGGAAAGCAGTTTGAGCCATCGAAGTTTTGTACGTTTTGGGGAAAGATGGAGACATTAATTTTATTTTAGACTTTGCTAAATTAGTGATGTAAGTCACTATCTTAATGGTGAAACAGATAAAATTACTCCCATTCCTCGAACTGTACACGGGGACGCATTCCAAAGAGCTCAAAGACCTAAATGTAAAAAGCGAGGCCCATCAAGTGTGAAGAAAAAGTGGTGCAAGTGACGTCTACACACCGCTTTTCCTTTCAGGACTATTTTAAATACCAATGTTCTAGAAAGACATTCAGTAGGGACCAGTGAGTAGCTGTGCTCCTCATGTTCACACAAGGCAGTACCACATGAACATGAGAGAAGGAAGATATTCTCAGTATACTAAGGCATGTACTCCATGACAGGCTACGCAATTAAAAAAAAAAAAAAGCAGGCCTCAGAACAGGGTTTACATTATTTTCTGAGGAAGGAAGGTGGAGGTAAATACATTTCCTTATACTTCCAAAAACAAAGAGTGAAAAGATAAATTTAAAAACTGATTAAAAAACTCAAATATCCAACCACCTTAGGGGAAGAGTGGGAGGCAAGTTAACAGCACCCCAGAAACATGTAGCTCCCTAGAACCCGAGCAGCAATCACCATATATGACGGGGGAGGGGGAGGAGGAATCTATAAAGACGAGATTTAAGGCTCAGGACCTTGAGGTGGGAGAGTTTCCAAGTGCGCCCAGCTAGCCCCTGGCAGTGGTCAGAGAGAAAAACCTGACTGGAACAAGAAGGTTCAGAGAAAGTTGCTGACTTCGAATGGAAGAAGGGGCTAAGGGATGGGGCAGCCTCTAGAACCAGAAAAAGCAAGGAAATGGAATCTCCCCTGCAGCCCCCAGAGAGGACTGCTGTCCGAATGACAAGGGGTTTTAGTCCAGGATGACCTGTGGGGACTTAGGACCTCCAGAGTGTAACTGTGTGTTGCTGGAAGCCACTGGGGTTGTGGTAATCTGTTACAGCATCAGCGGGAAATACCAGAAGAAGAAACAAACGAGGACGGGAAGAGAAGCAAGACTTTGCTGAATATATCATATTTTAAAGTTTGGCTCTGGAACTACGTTTAAGTCTCACAGAATTAGAAAGAAAATTAAATTAGAAAAACTCAAATTTCTAAAAATTAAAAATAAGCAAGAACAAATGCATTCTACTATCACGAAGTCGGCTGCAGAATCACTCAGAGAAAAATTTTCAAGGGACTTTAAACGTAGTGTTTGGTGAGAACAACAACAGAAACTGCAGGACTTCTTGAGCCGCACTAAGTACTCTCATTGCTAATACTGATACTGGCCACTTCCTATTTACATGTTTACAAGGTTCCTACAGAGACATATTCTGCAAGCTACAGCAAGTAATTACGCACAGGTCAGAACCAAGGAACCAAGTATTTCAGTGTAACAGATAAGAGATATTAGTATAAAATCAAAGGCTAAAATCAAAGGTAAAGGCTCTTTCATCTTCAATTTGAATTGGAAATAGCAATATTGCTATGACGTATTTTTCCTCTTCCTAAAAATAAGATGTCGTAGCTGTTTACTGGGAAGACCGAGGACTGATGACGTGCCAGGGGCAACGAGCAGCGCCCAGAGTCCCGTCCCTCAGCTCACTGAGAGAAACCAACCCTCCTGGAAGTGGGGAAATGTACCTGATAAACTTGGAATATATTTTTGTTTTTTTTTTTTACCTGAAACCAAAAAGCAGTCAAAGACTAAGACTCCTGGGCAATTATAGACCACACAGTCAGGCTGTCTGGCATGATGAGATTTGTGAATAAAGACCAGAGCCGCCAATGACTAGAAACCCCATTCACCAACTCCCTGAGCTGATAATGATTCTTCAAAAATGGCAAGGGGCTGGGTGAGTGAGTACCTGGGTCACCTTTGAAAGCCGGCAAGGGGCTAGATCATTACTGTGAAAAACTGATATAAGAAAAGAATCATGCCCTTATTCTGGCTTTCCTGCAGACTGTACTTCACATTAACTGAGAGTTGATGACATAACATTCTTTACAAGTGATTTCTAGCTAACAATCCAGGCGGAATAATTAGAAAAGCATTTTGCAAAATGGAAGAGAGGAGAATACAGGGGACCATGGAGATGGATCACGGGTGAATTGGTGGTGGGCTGCCCAAGGGGAATACAAAATGTAAAAGACATAAATAACAATAAAAAAAAAAAAAGAAAAAAAAAAAAGAAAAGCATTTTGCAGTCACCAAATAATGACTCTAGGAAGCAATCATCAGCAAACCCTAAAATGATCAGGACGAAGGCTGACGGGGCTTTGTCAGGGACGGCCCAGGGTCACAGCACTCAGGCCCCCTCATCATTCTTCATGTCACCCCCAGAAGCTCATCTAGGAAGCCTCTGCCCACCAAACGTAGAAACAGGAAGTGTGCATTTTTGCTGTGGGCTGTTTCTTGACGAAAGATTGGAACTTAAACCTAACCCAATCAAGACTCTCACCAGTTCCTAAGAAGTAAAAGACATTGAAGATATGATCGCTCAACTCCATCAAAGGAAATTCTACAGGGCAATGTGTTTTCTTCCACAAATATATGCCATGAAAAAAAAAGTGGGGAAAGGAGAAAAGACAGCAATAGAAATAAAAATATTAACCTAATGCAAGTGTAAACCTTATTGGGGGTTTTGATTAGAATAAATATTAGGTATAAAATTAATGTAGTAAACAAAACACCATAACCAAGATGGTTTTCACATAAGAATTCAAGACTGGGCCTCCCTGGTGGCACAGCGGTTAAGCGCTGCGCTGTGGAGCTGTCGGCAGCAGTGATGCAAGTTCGACGCCCGGCGGGGGAGATTCCCACATGGCGCCGCAGACCTCTCCTGCCTCACCCGCTGCTCCCCTCAGCAGTGTATTTCGGTCGATCTGCCTGTTCTGCTCCCCACTCTGTCTCTGGTGAACTCTCTCCCCACCCCACGCCTCTGGCCTATACTCCAACTTGTATGCATAAATAAATCAATCTTTTAAAAAAAAAAAGAATTCAAGATTGTTTCAATACCAGAACATATGTCAATATAATTCAAAATATTAACAAAGAGAAAAGCCACAACAGCTATGATCACCACAACAGATAAAACACAGGTAAATCTCTGATATTGATTGTGCCAAGATTTTTTGGATTTGACACCCAAAACAAAGAACAAAAGCAAACATCAGTGACACTATACTAAACTTTTAAAAGGCTTCTGAAAGCCAAAGACACGAGGACAAAATGAGAAGGCAACTCAAAGAAAATGGGAGAAAATTATTATAAATCATATACCCAGGAAGGAGTTAATATCCAAAATATACGGAGAATTTAGATAACTCAATAGCAAAAAAAAAAAAAAAAAATCCAATTACAAAATGGGCAGAGGATATGAATGGACATTTCACCAGAAGACACACAGGCAGCAAGAGATAAAGGGGGGGGTGTTCGCCATTGCTCACCACCGAGGACCACAAACCAAGACCAATGAGTCATCACGTCACACCCGTAGACTAAGATCGAAAAGATACAAAAATTAAATGCTGGTGAGGTCGTGGCGAGAAGAGAATCCCTGGGCACTGTTGGTAAGAATGCAAATTGCTATAACCACTGTGGAAAACAGTTTGAAAGTTACTCAAAAAATGAAAAATAGAGCCTCCCTGGTGGCGCAGGGGTTAAGCCTCAGTGCCATCAAGCTATCAGCAGCCACTGCAGCCTGAGTTCGATCCCCAGCCAGGGAGCTTCCCACCTGGCGCAGCAGACCTCTCCTGTCACCCCGCTGCTCCCCTCAGCAGTGTACTTCAGTTGATGCGCCTGTTCTGCTCCCCACTCTGTCTCTGGGGAATCCTCTCACCCCCCATACCTCTGGCCTACACCCTAGCTCTTGTATGCATAAATAATTAAATCTTTTTAAAAAAAGGTATCTACTAAAAGCTTACAGCAAACATTAAACTTATTGGTAAAATCTTAACAGCAGGTCCATTAAAATTAGGGATAAGGCAAAAAGTTTCCAGCATCACTGAGTCTAGTCAACACTACAATGAAGGTCCTAGGAACGCAGTAAGGCAAAAGTGGTTAAAAGAGAAAACAAAACTGTCTTTGTTTTCTCTCTTTCTCTCTTGTAAACTGATTATCTAGAATGAAAATTTGGGAAAATATACAGGTAAATTTTTAGAATTAGTAAGAATTCAGTAAGGTAGATTATATAAAAGCAAATTATACTTCTATACTCCAGGTGTAAAGCTGGAATATATAATTTCTAAAAAGATACTATCTCTTCTAAATGTACATCAAATGAATATATAATCACAGACGGAAAATAACCAATTCACGTATCCTTTAAACACAGGGTGCCGACTGTACACCCTTGCATATTTTAAGAAAATCAGGACCTACAATGCCACCTTGAACTTTAGAAGTTTTTTATTTTTAAGATTTATTTATTTATTTATGCATACAAGCTTGGGTACTGTCCAGAGGTGTGGGCAGCGAGAGGGTTCACCAGAGACAGAGCGGGGAGCAGAAAAGGCAGATCGACGGAAATACACTGCTGAGGGGAGCAGCGGGCGCGGCAGGAGAGGTCTGCAGCGCCATGTGGGAATCTCCCCGGCCGGGGTGTCAAACTCACATCGCTGCTGCCGACAGCTCCACAGCGCAGCGCTTAACCGCTGTGCCACCAGGGAGGCTCAACTTTAGAAGATTTGCTGTCTATAGTGTTACAGGTTACAGAAATCAAACAATGACCCTGCATATTCTGTGACTTGGGGTGGAGGCGAGGGGGCGGGGAGAATGGGAGGGAGGGGGAGAGAGGGAGGGAGGGAGAGAGAGGGGGAAAGGGGGAGAGGGAGAGAGAGAGAGAGAGAGAGAGAGAGAGAGAGAGAGAGAGAGAGAGGAGAGGAGAAAATCTGTTGCCTTATAGAGATGTTTGGGTGATAAAGCGAGGGGACGCGGACCCACACAGGCATCACCTCGCCCAGCTGTGTGACAGCTGACGCAGGTGTGGTCGTCACGGCCGGCCGAAATACTGGGCAAGAGCAACAGGAGAGTCCCACAGTGACAGAAAAGGTAGCTCTTCAGTGGAAACCTGACAGAAACTTAAACAAGTGCTCAAGCTTCGGGTCAACAATATGGGGACAGAGGGACATGAGACCCAGCAAGCAGCAGCAGTGCCCCTCGGGCAGTTGCACTAAAAGTGCCTGACTTTAGTCTAATCCATGCTGTGGGACACCGCCCCAGCATCTTCTTGAATTCCAGATCACCAGGAACAAACGACACTGTCCCTCCTCTGGTCACCCCTTCCCGAGCCATCCTGAGGGGCTCAGTCACGAGACAGGGCTGGGCTGAAGAGCCCTGTGCGCTGAGGGTCAGAGGCTGCGGGAAGAAAGGCACTAGGCCCAACACCCAGTGGGGGGCGTTGATCAGAAGCAGAGGCGCAGAGGGGTCCCCCCCACGCAGTGGGGTGCGAGGGCTTCAGTGACGTACCTCCCGGATGGCCCCGTCGCAGACCCGAATGACGTTGAGGAAGGTGGGCATGACCTGGGGCAGGAACTGCACGCACTTGAGCCCCAGCGACTTGAAGATGAAGGTGATGGCCTGCACGACCATGGTGTGGTGGTGGGAGAGGGACTGGTCGCGGAAGATGCGCATCAGGGCCACCATGGACACGGCCGGGTAGAACTCGTCCAGGGGCAGGTTCCCCATGTTGACCAGCATCTCGCTGGTGCTGTAGTCCGCTGTGGCAAAACGGGTGAGGACCGTGAGCTGCACGTGCCAGGACTCCGGCACCAATCGGACATTAGCATCCCCTGCTGCTGCCCGCTGCCCCCACGGGAACACCGCCGCATTAGGAACCCTGGCCTCGACCAATGTCAAGGCCCAAACAAGTTTTTGCCTCTTCTGTTACCCAAACCGCAACAGCCTAGAACAGCACATGATGGGTTTTCTTCAAATTGCTATGTTTAACTTAGCTTCTTACCATTACAGTTTACAACTTCAGAGCTGAAACCATCAATAAAAATAACTATGCCCCCAAATGAAAGTAAAGGGAATTAAATTAAGCAAACATCTGCTCAGCAGCTGCTGGGTCCCCCTAGAGAATTCCAACAAGTGAGTGGCAAATGTTACCTGGTGTGAACAACACGCCTCTCCAGGACTAGGGGTGGGGAGAGGAGCGGGGGGGTGGGGGGGGCGCTGACGGAGTGATGAGGTGAAAGCTGGGAACAGTTAAGCGACTGGCTGGCTGGCACTGCTGGGTAAGGGGGAGCAGGGGGACACAGCTAGACTGCGCTGATGGGTGGGTCTGATGGAGGACCCCCAAAGACGCACTTCTCTGATGGACCGAAAAACAAACTAGAAGCCATTTGATCCCATCTGTACAGCATAGAGACACATAACATTTTGCTGGAATGGTGAGGAGAGCGTTGTTGAACTTTCAGAATTTCAGAAATGACCCTACTCAGATGGGGTCAAGTGTAGAAAAGTCTCCCGCACTCCCAGACCCTCCCCAGTCTCTCAGGCCGCTTGTCAAAAGGCAAAGGGACTCGACGAGGGCCAGACAACTTGAGGGAAAAGAGCCCTGGTTTCTTATCATTAAGTCTGCCTATAGCCCCAAATCTTGCCTCTGATTCCCTGTCAATTAAGAGGCAGAAGAATTTGCTTCCTCTTCCTCCTTGGGGTCACAGGAATACAGGCCTCCGAGAAGCGCTCCCAGAGGACGAGAGGAACAGTGGTGACAAGGCAGGGACTCATCTCTCAGTGGCATCGAGTGGCACCAGCCTGCTGACCCGACAAGGACAGACGGAGGACCCCGGGCACTCTGGGAGGCAGCTTCCCTACGGTGACTCAAGAGGAAACCATGGACTTTTCCCTCAGAAGTTGTGCGGTGGTCGATGTGCGTACCCGCACAGGTGCCCAGCCCAAGGCTCCCGAGAGACATGGCGACGAGGGCTTAGCAAGGCAGGAGTGTGGTGGGCATCTCCTGGGTCCCCTCTACTTACAGGAATCCTGACTTGACTTGGATTCTGACAGGCTGACAGCAGAAGCGTCCCGGGACTGGTCAATCATGCCGATGTTCACTTTGTGCTTGTAGGGGTCCAAGGCCCCCAGAAGCCCTAATACACGGATAGCCTGGGAAGGAGAGAGGAGGGGGAACGTTCATCACGACCGCCAGTCACGAGGTTCCTCAGATATTCTTCCCACATCCCGTGACAGCCAAGTCGTACCGAACAGCCGCGGGAGCCACGTGGAAGGGCAGGAGAGCCGAGAACACCGTCAGCATGTGTGAACGCCACCCACCCCTCTCGCCATTCTCGTGGTAAAGCCTTTAAAGACCAAGTCTGCCAAGCTCCTACCTCTCTCCGAGTACCCTGGTTCTGCTCGGTCTTGAGGAAATTCAGCAGCACTTCAAGCAAAGTGGGGTACTTCCTATAGGGCTCGACCACATAGCCAGTGCTGGCCACCAATTGCCCCAGCGTCCACAGAGCCACCTGGACAGGCAAAAGGTGACATGGCACATTGAGCCCGTGAGAGAAGAGAAAGCTTGGCGGCACGCTGTTAAATGACTGTCCTGAAGTGTCAGAGGCTATGACGAGAAAAGAATTTCCAGCAAAGACACTAACCATGAACAGAAACCCCAAGAGAACAACATTAAAACAAGGCTGTGTACAGCCTCCCTGGTGGCGCAGCGGGTTAAGTGTCGGCACTATGAAGCTGTCCACAGCCACTGCAGCACGAGTTCGATACCCGGCCAGGGAGCTTCCCACAGGGCGCAGCAGACCTCTCCTGTCTCGCCCGCTGCTCCCCTTAGCAGTATACTTCAGTGGATCCGCCTGTTTTGCTCCCCACTCTGTCTTTGGTGGATCCTTTCACCACCCCATGCCTCTGGCCTGCACCCCAGCTTGTATGCATAAATAAATAAATGTTAAAAAAAAAAAGAATTTCCAGTAAAGACACCAACCATGAACAGAAACCCCAAGAGTACAGCACTGAAACAAGGCTGTTAAGCACAGCCTACAACACTCACTGGGTTGAAAGAAAAAGAACCTTCCCACTTTGTCAAAGGAAACCGCCGTCCCTGTGGACCCCGCCCAGAAACAGAGGTCTGACTGGGAGGGGCTGAGGGCAGCTCGCTGCCAAGGCCAGCCGCCTAGTGGCCTCCCGCGACCACAGGGAAGCCAGGGCAGGCGGGTGACCAGGGCCGCCTGCCCCCCAGGAAGATCCAAGGCTGCTTCTTCCCGCTGGGTGCCGGGGCTTTGACAGGGTAGCTGCATTTTCTTTCGTACAGAGCAAACGGCAAGGTCAGCCCTGATGCCGAGGGTGACTCCGGGTCAGGATGACAGAGCATCCCGACTCGAAGGTTTTCTTCTTTTTACTCATTCGACAAGCATTTCTGAGCACTTACTAGGGATCGCACACTGCGCGAGGCACTGGCTGGGGGGACGGAGCGAGACCGGGCCCCTGGTCTCGAGGGCCCTGTCCTACTCACCTGCCTTTTGGCCAACAGAGAGGAGTCCTGGAGCATGTCCATGATGATAATGAAAAGTTCGTCAACCCACTTCCTCATTTCTAGGCCACTAACCTACAAAGGAAAAGGAGGTGGGAGGTAAGATTAGAAATGACGGCGCTTGGAAGTGTCTTGATTTCCTCAGAGGCGAAACGGATTTCTTTCCACCCCACGGGCAAAGCGGCGGCCCCGTACCTGGGCCAGCTCTCCTATGGTAGCCAAGACGTTGTTGATCACGCCTGGGTTTGGATCAGGATCTGGATCTTTGAGTTTCAAAATTAAAGCCTAAGGAAAGAAAGTATGAGAAAACGCGTGCAAAACAAAGTCAACTAGAGACCTTTCTGTTACATAAGGAAAATTCACCCGAGAGACCAGCTCAGTCATCGAAAAATTACATCGAGGCCGTGTGAATCCAGGGTTTCTCTGGAATAGGGGTTCTCTCAAGCTTATCTCCACACAGCACAGTCTGGCACGAGGGCTGGGGTTCCACCACAGAGGAGCACTTCCCGCGCCTCCGCTCCCCTCCGTGTGTCCGTTTGCCCAGGTTCAGGTAAGTCATACAACTCTAACCTGTTCACGTTGAAGCTCGTTTTCCTTCATTTTGGGGCACAGTTACCTTGTGCCCCTATCTGAGTAATTCTTTCTAAGCACATCTGAGGTTGTGCTTGAAGCACAGCTTATTGCTTAAAAGGGGAGTCTTTCTCCATGGGGGATGAGGTTCTTGGGCTTCTTTCACCAAGACTGCCTGATGTGGCCTGGTCACTGACCCTGGGACCAAGAAATCCCCTGTGTTCAGCCCACCGGGGAGCGCCACGGCACTCCCGAGGCCCCGTGAGAGCTGCCCCAAGAGAAAGTGCCCGCCCCTCCACCTCTGGCGAGTTACCTTCAGAATAGGCTCCATGTAGGGTCGGATGAGTCGGGGTGCATTGGAGACCAGGTGTCCCAGCATGCGGGCACTCTGCTCTTTGATTCTTCCGATGCCACTGTGCTCCAGCTCTGTCAGAATCTGCAGGGGAGAAAGGTGCACTATGGAGGGGGAGTTCTATCGAGAAGCTGTGTCAAAAAGGAAAATGTGGCAGGGGACATGAGGAAAGAACCAGAACTCTGCTGCAGATCAAGCATCTGCTAGACATTCGACCAGCAGGGAGGACGTCTCTGCAGCTTGCCCAAGTTCTGGATATGGCATGATTGGGAGAAAACTGTGGAAGCAGCCCCCTTCCTGCTGTCACACTCCCGGGGTCCCACAGTGCTCCCCAGAGCACAGCCACCAGTGCAGCACAGTTAGAGGAGGCTGGGAAAAGCAGCAGAGACAGCTCTTGAGGGCGGCTTTACAAAAATGAAGAATGACGGGAGGGATTTTGGGGAGAAAAATCTTGGTCCACACAGCAAATCATTAAGAGGACCTATAAATAACAACAAAAGGAGGGACTCCCTGGTGGCACAATGGGTTAAATGCAGCGCTGTGGAGCTGTCTGCGGCTATGGCGTGAGTTCTATACCCAGCCGGGGAACTTCCCACATGGCGCGGCAGACCTCTCCTGTCTCGCCCACTGCTCCCCTCAGCAGTGTATTTCAGTCAATCTGCCTGTTCTGCTCCCCACGATGTCTCTGGTGAACCCTCGCACCACCCCACACCTCTGGCCTGCACCCCAGCTCTTGTATGCATAAATAAATAAATCTTTAAAACAACAACAACAAAAGGAACCAAAGAGTAGTCAGAACAGCTTGAAGTTGGAAAAAAAAAGTCCTCGACAGCTGTTTTCGGCACCCTAAACCTAAACAGTTAGGGGCCACTTCAAGAGAATCCCCTTGGGCCCTAATGAGCAGAGATGACATTGTTTCTTTTGACTGACACGCTTGAGACAGCAGCAGAGCAGCCCATCACGCTCGTGGACACAGACAACTTAATACAGGTAGACTTCTGGAGAGCTGAGCTGCCAGAGGGAAATCTCTGAGCAGTGAGGAAAGTGAGAAAACAAAGCTCGCGTCATGACTCTGCTACCCAGAGGAGTCCACAATTTAATATTATATTTTGTCTTAGGTTATTGACTTCATGATCCTGACTTTCTGGATCCTCTCGGCAGCCTCTTTTCTGCAGTTGCAGCAGAGAGCAGCAAAAGGGGGTCGAGTGGGAGACTAAGAACAGACCCACAGCAGCAAGGAGAGATGGCTGACTGCAAGGAGGTAGGTCCCAGGAAGGAGAGCACAGTTCTCTGGGGCAATGCAGGTAGGAGAGGTCTGCCGCGCCATGTGGGAATCTCCCTGGCTGGGCGTCGAACTCGCCTCGCCGCTGCCGACAGCTCCACAGTGCAGTGTTTAATCGCTGCGCCACCAGGGAGGCCCCTCCCCACTCTTTCTCTGGTGAATCCTCTCACCGCCCTACACCTCTGGCCTACACCCAAGCTTGTATGCATAAATAAATAAATCTTAAAAAAAAAAAAAAAGAACGAGATGGCCTAATAGCGTATAACTAGCTTCAAGACTGGCGTGTTCACCAATGTTCCTAGTATCCAGCAGTACTTGCAAAAGAGCAGCTACTCAAAATATCTGTTGACTGAACATACTGATCTTCTCTCTGGAAGATGCTTCTATACTAAGCTTTAACATTTAACACAATTTGAGGTGGCAGACTCAACAATGATTATTTTCCTTCCCCAAACCTGAGTTATTTTAAAGACTTAAAATGAGAAGCACTCCTAACACAGGCCAGCAGTTAAAGGAATAAACCACTAGACCAGAAACAGAATACTTATATGTAAATATGATCTTCTAGTCTTTGGATGATAAATCCAGTCCCCTTCATTATGACAAGCTGTGAATAAATGACACTTCTCTAGGGTGAGAGGTATATAGCAACAATTTTCTGTTTAGGTTCTTTGTGTTTCTGAAGTGTTTATTTCAAAAGAAATCCAGGAGGAGGGTCAGGAAGAGGAGGGTAAGGTAGGGACAGGGTGAAAGTGGGGGGACAAGAAATGACTGGTGAGCCATGTTACGATACCGAAGAGGTGGGTGGAAATAACTCGAGAGGAGAGGCTGGAGCACACGACACTCCCAGGGAGGCCAGAGGCTGCTCCTGGGAGTGAGTCAGCAGGAATTGACTACCCCACTGGCGCTAGCAGCAGTGCCAGTCTGGGCCCACCTCAGGTTCCAGCCTCAGCGCTTAGCTTGGCATCTCATATTATTTAAGAATGACAGTTGGGGCCAGGGGCGATGAGGATGAGAAACTGTTGGCACCATTCTCATAGTTGGCAACAGCAAGCATTGCAGGAGCACGAAGCACGGGGGTGTGCTGGGAAGACTGGCACTGCCTGCAGCAGACGAAGTGAAGAGGGCCCCAAAATGGAACTACCGAGGATTTGCCAGGGAAGAGCCCACAAGAAGCTCAGTCTGGGGCTGAGAGGTGCCCTGGCGCCCAAAGTCACGCGCAGCTCCTGAGGAGCTAAGCCCAAGAACTGCGACCCCAGAGAGGGGGAGTCTCGTGGGCTCCCGGAGCCACGTGCGGCTTTCACCAGGCGCCTCGCTCTTTCTCCGCCTTCCTGGCTCTCCACTCTTCTGGCAAAGGCGCGCACGCCGCGAGTCCTGTTCCCGTCGCCCCTGGGGCTGACGCCCCATTTACCTGAATGAGCATCTTGCGCAGGAAAGGCATGACGAAGGCCGGGTTCATGCTGCTGAGCCGGCCCACCGTGCAGATGGCCAGCTCGCGGATCTCGAACACCTGGTCGTTGAGGGCCACAAACAGGGCCTGCAGGTTCTCCGCCTGGGCCAGGTGTGCGTCAAAGCGCTCATCCAGGGACGCCAAAACGCAATAGCGGATATCAGGGTCTGCAGGAGCAATGGAGCCTGTGAACCTCTTCGAGGACCTCAGCCTCCGGCCCTCTGCCCGTTTCTACCTCCACTGCCGGGCTAGTCAGAGGGTTCCAGATGGCTTTCTCTCACCTAACCTGCCCTTCTTTTCTCTACTCAGAGAAGCAGAGATAACACAATTAAAGATGACACGCTTACGCCCACGCCCTCCTTGGACGCCAGCCTGCTGAGGCTGACGGTCTCTAGAGAGGCCACGTGTGCATCTAGCTCCTTCCCGTGGCCGCCCGCGCTCCACCTCCCCACACTGCTTCCGTCTCAGAGACCTACCGGGATCTGTTATCCCAACCACGAGCAGCTTGCTGAGCACGTCCGCCACCACCTGCACCGCCGTCTGGCTGACCACGTGCGCGTGGCCGCTGATGAGGTGGACGGAGGGCGTGAGCAGGCGGGAGCAGGTGCGGGCGGCTTCCATGCGGATCTCCTTGTGCTCGCTGTTCAGGAAATGGTCCGCACAGTGGCGGACGAACTGGGTCAGAGAGTGGCCTGGGAACAAAGGCGGGAGAAAACAAAACAAACTGCTGCTGTGGACAGTAGGTCTGCAACTTCCTGTGCGTGTTCTATTTCACGGCAGCAAATTCAAGCTTCAACAAGACGTTGCCCAGCAATATACTGACCCAGAACTCTTCAAGGGGTAACAAATGGGCTTCCAGTCAGCAGGGCAGGGGAAGGCAGAGAAGGAACAGGGAGACAGGAAAAGGTATCCCCCAACCCTCATCCTTTCTCTGCTCTCGTCAAAGAAATTATGTTGTTTTATTCCGACCCAGCCTTTGTTTTCCCAGACAGTAAGGCAACGCTATTTCAGGTCCCAGCTTTAAATCCCAGAGTCTGATGTAGCTGGGTTTAAATATAGCTACTTTCTATTCATCAGAAATAAACTGTCCCAGGGGGTGATTCATGTACGTGGGGGAGCTGGGGTGGGGGCACAGGGAGTGCTTGGGATCCCCAGGCGCCTCGGCCTTTTGTACTGGCTCGTTTCCCTGTGGTCTTGACCAACACAAGCGACACCATCTTAAATTTCAGAAGTATCCATTTTTATCTCCTGAAATCTGTCTCCCCACGGCATTAATACGGTTTATCTGCAGCTTAGAATTCTAAACACAGTACAAAACTCTTAAAAATCACAACGCCGTAGAAATGGAAACCCCCCAGAGCGCCTGCGTGCACACTTTAAAGCAATAAAATGACCTCGGCTCAGGGAGGCAGGGAGGTGGCTCCATCTCTGACTTGGCCATCTCTGAAGCATTACTTCCTTGGACGAACGCATGCTTTCCTTGAATACCACCTGCCCCCAGTTTAGAACAGGACAGAGAAACACGGAGTAGGAATCGGCAACGTGGAAAGGGCGTGCGGTGGGAGGACAAGCTATCGAGCTACTGTCTCGAGGACCCCGGTGAGACCCAGGAATTCTAACACTCTAATTTCATTCCTCGAGGTTCCCAGGCTCACTCGCCACCTTGGCAAGAGTCACTGCAACTTCTTACCTTCAAATTCAAAGCTGCCAAGAGTCCTGAGGGCAAGGGTGATGCTGCCCACGTCGCTGGCTTCGGGGAGCGTGGTGAGGCTGGGGGAGGCCAGCTGGTGGGCCAGGCCCTTGGGCATGCCTGGGTGCCGGAGGGGCTTGTGCATCAGGACCAGGGACAGCATCTTCAGCAGTCCGTCCTGGATGTCCTTCTTCAGCTGCGGGATCTGTCGGCTCAGGTCGTAGAGCACGGCAGTGAGGGCAGGGCTGAGGGGAAGGAGACCTGTCACACGTGGGGCTGGGCATGCGCCAGGGTGCCTACTCGGGAAGAAACAGCCCTTGCTGTCCAGCGAGGCGGCTGGGCCCCACAGCTGCTTGGTCTTTAAAGTGGAAAGGACACTATAAAATAGACTAAATGTCCTGAACTCTCTTGGCCTGGCCAAAGGTTTCAAAGTAAACTACCAGCTTGTGGTTTTTGCCAAGGGAAGAACTTGCTTAATGTCATTCAGTCACTAAGAAGACCAAGTCTCAATAAACAATCCGGAAAGCAATCTCAATAAGCAATCTGGAAAGCAGATTGAGAATGTCGTTTTATAGCTGAAGAGTACAAAAGTACAGGGAACTTAAGCAATTTACCCAACAATAAATCTAAGAGCAGCAGACACTGAGCCCTTCTGATGTGTGAGGCACCGTGCTAAGCGCAGTTATTTCATGGACTCTCCCACTTGCCGCACGACAGTCAGGGCCTGAGCTGTTACTGGACTCACTTTTCAGATGGGAAAACCACAGCCAGGAAGTTGGAAGTAACCTAGTCAGGAGCACACAGCTAGCAACAGAGTGGGACGTGAGACACTCTGCGTCTGCGGGGTTCTCCTGCCTGTCCGACTGAACGCCTCGACAACCCGGCCTGGCTTTCGACAGTCCCGCCGCCATGGCCCAGCCTTCCTGCCAGCGCAGGAGGGGCCCGGGGCCCGACACGCACCTCAGTCCCACTGCCAGCATGGGCTCCAGCAGCTCCTTGATGTCCTGCTGGATGCCCGGCCCCATGGCGCGAGCCAGCATGCTGATGCAGGTGAACACGGTGGCGTCTACCTGCATGGCCTTCTGTCTCCTGCAAGAAGCACAGGGCTGCCAGCCGCAGCAGACGACTGCTGCTCCGTCCCACCTCTAGGTCACCCAGGGCAAGGAGGGCGAGTCACCCCGGCGACGCCACCACGTGTGTGAGGGGTCCACGGCACTGCAGGCACTGTCGATCCGTAGCATTAAAACCACCACCCCTCAGGGCCTCCCTGGTGGCGCAGCGGTTGAGCGCTGCGCTGTGGAGCTGCTGGCGGCCGCGGTGCAAGTTCGATGCCTGGCCAGGGAGAATCCCACAGGGTGCGGCAGACCTCTCCTCTCGCCCGCTGCTCCCCTCAGCAGTGTGTTTCGTCGATCTGCCTGTTCTGCTCCCCACTCTGCCTCTGGTGAACCCTCTCACCCCCTCACACCTCTGGCCTGCACCCCAGCTTATATGCAAAAATAAAATCAATCTTTAACGCTGCAGATGGCAGCAAGGTGTCTGGAGGACGGGTCCCTTTGCTGAATCCACAGCGTACGGGAAAGCGCTGTGCTGCAGGGCACCGACTCAGGAAGCCGAGTGAGCAGTGTGTTCGCGGGGGACCAGCGTGAAGGGCACAGCCAGCACGTGGGAAGACGCACTCTCTCCCCATGATGAGAACGCTGTGCTCCAACGCTTGTCCCAGCTACCAAAGCAGGGAGCAAAGCAGCCCACACCCCAGCCGCCAGCCGTAGAGAAGCGCCTCTGGCTTCCCTCTCTGGCAGGACGTGGCAGGCGTATCTTGTTATTTTATTCATGGGGAGGTCGCAAGAGGTGGACTAACTTAGCCAACTTGAGCGCTAAGGAAAAAAGGTGACTGTCAGGTGCCCTCAGTTCGTCTAGGACTCCTCTCTTTGGGTCTCATATCAAAGAAAGACCCTTGAAAGCCAGGAGAAGTGCAAAACCGGGCTTCCCGGTAAGTAAGAATACTGAAAACAGCACTGGCACTTAATAGGGTGGTCAGGCCTCCCTGGTGGCGCAGCGGTTAGGCGCTGCGCTGTGGAGCTGTCGGCAGCAGCGTCGGAAGTTCAAAGCCCGGCCAGGGAGATTCCCACATGGTGTGGCAGACCTCGCCTGCATCCCCCGCTGCTCCCCTCAGCAGTGTATTTCTGATCTGCCTGTTCTGCTCTCCACTCTGTCTCTGGTGAACCCTCTCGCCGCCCCACGCCTCTGGCCTGTACCCCAACTTCTGTGCATAAATAAATAAATCTAAAAAAAAAAATAAAAAAAATAGGGTGGTCAACCTCCAATATGTGCCTGGGTGTCATTTCACCTGGGAAAGGTGAGAACTACGCCATTTGCTATTCCCCGGGGGTAAGGGGACCAAGACTAGCTTTAACCTTCTGGAAGTGGGATGGGCACCCTTCCTCTCCAACTGAATAGGAGGTAGGTGCGGTCACAGTAGAGATGCTTACTTGTGGGCAAAGTCCTTTGGGGGCAAGGCTGCTCGGATGATGTCCAGCACACGAGGCAAATAGACCTTGAACTCAGACCTCACAGCCACAGAAAGTAGCCCCAGGGCCTGGAAGGCTGCTGTCCGTTCCTTCTCCTTCTTGACACAGCTTAGGACGTGGTTCATGGTATCTTGGAGGTATTGGGTATCTGTGCACAGAAAAGACAAAATATATGGTTCTAGGTCAGGCTGATCTCTGTCTCAAAGGCCAAAACTCCTACAAGACACTTCAATTGAAAAGCAAATTAAGAATTTTCTGTTGGAAAGATGTCAAGAAAATTTAGAAGGGGCCTTCCTGGTGGTGCAAGGGGTTAAGTCTCAGCACTATCAAGCTATCGACAGCCACTGCTGCATGAGTTCGATCCCCGGCCAGGAGCTGACCCACATGGCACAGCAGACCTCTCCTGTTTCCCCACCACCCCCCTCAGCACTGTATTTCAGTAGATCTGTCTGTTCTGTTCCCCACTCTGTCTCTGGGGAAATCCTCTCACCCAAGCCCACACCTCTGGCCTACAACCCAGCTCTTGTATGCATAAATAAATAAATCTTTAAAAAAAAAAAGAAAATTTAGAAGATGTATTAAAGTCTTATGCTTGACAATCACTGCTCGGCTCAACTTTTAGAAGTATTAAGATATTTTCCCTCTTTAATAAAAAAAAGGAAAACAAAACTTCAAAGTGTATCACATAATTGTCCCTACTAGCGTTGTATTTTCAGGGAAAGATCACATGCTCTTGTTTAAGAAATAAATGCTAAATCTTATTAAAGAACAAAGAGACGACCATCTAAACTATTTTATATTATCTTGAAATCTAAAGTGATATTGAAAACTGTTTGCAATAAACAGACTATTTCATTGAGCTTAGCCCTGGAAATCACTTTGCTATTACCTAGAGATTTCGGTTATCGTTATATTTAATAGAACAAGATTTAGGCTGTAATTTGGAAAGCCACTTGTGTATTTTCATTAAGTTCACCGAAGCCAATGTGCATGGGTAGGCGATTCTTGGGCAATTTAAGCTGAAGTGTTATTATGCCTCTGAAGGCTGGTGGTTCCTGGTTCTTGCCGCTCTTCTAGTTCTTCTCTTCCAACTTGCTAGCCTCAGCCTGGGCACCCCAACTCACATGTAACAGCAGAGAAGACAAGACATGTACTCATTAGAAAGAGAGGGGTGGGCAGGGCTCCTAGAAGCACACTCAGGAGCCGGCGAGCTGACTGCTATACAGTTGTCACCGCACCTGGCCACAAGTGTCTTCTCCCACAGTTCTCACGGCCAAGCGACAGCGCAGCACGCTGGGGCACAAAATCAGCCAGAGGACACAGGGACCCCGCCCTACACCAGAATGGACCAACAAGAAAATCGAGGCCTCTGCAGACAGGGACGGCATTTCAGCAGGAAACAAGTTAAATAAAAAATGTAATTTCCTTTTCCATACTTGGCACCCAAGAGACCAGGATCTCACACAGAGGTCCCAGCCAATCTTGGGGCAGGGATTTCTGACATCCCCACAGCTCACACCATGAGGAAGTTCAAGCAATGACTCCCAAATGGCAGGCTCTAAGCAAGGGGCACTTTTCCGGGGAGGTCTGCACGTACAGGCAGCCCAGGTTGAATTTCAACGACGTATTTTAGCAGATAATTTAATAAAACAACAAAACCCCACATCAAAAGACGAAACCTGGGGCCCTCTGAGCCTCTGCACCCTGCTGCCAGGCAGTCTTCTGAACTCACGAGGTAACTGCTTCTACGACGCGCCCGGCTTTGATCACGTTTGGCCTAGTTATTGGTTTCTTTTGAATTGCAGACTTTCAACCCACCATCATTTAAAGCTCCACCGAGCAGGGGTTTGTCTGTTCATTAAAAAGGGCTGCTGGGTACCAGGTGGAGAAGAAGGAAAAACTGAAAAATTGTGGGTGGTTTGCATTATATCACGTCTCTGTGGTTCAGGGATTTTACGTGGCTAATTGTCTCGTCCTTCCTCAACACGTCCTGTCTCCCAAACGTGCACTCAGCACCTCCCCGCTGCACATCTGCTGCCCCATCTGGCTGAGGGGTGTGCAACGGGACTGTGTGGTGGGGAACGGCATCTGCTGAGGGTCAGGCCGGCCTTCCGCTTGTGCTCCTGGTACGCATTTGGTCCTGAGTGATTATGAAGCGCAGGCCATGTGCAGAGAGATGGTGCGAGTGGGACCACCACGAGGGAGGTGGCACGAGGACACTCTATGAGCAGGAGTACTGCCATGATTTCTAGCTTTACCTTATTTTAAAAATGGATTTGAAAGAGCCAGAGGGGCAGTGGTACTGGTTTCCATTTTACTGGGGCTCACTCTGTTCCAGGCGCTGAGAGGAGAGGCTCGGGCAATTCCCGAGCCAGTGCGCTTGAGGGGTGGGGACTGTTACTCTAATTTTACAAGTCAGGAGGTGGAGGCCCAGGAAGGTGAAACAACCACCCCAAACCTCACAGCCAAGGAGTGCAGCAGGATTCACCCCAGGTCTGACACCAAAGCCTTCCACAGCTGAGGGCTCTACCAGAAGAGGAAGACTGCTTCCAACTGGCCCCAAGGGCAAGCCAGGATATGAGCAAGGCCAGCTTCAGGAGCCAGAGATTCTCTATCTAGTGAGAAATGGGCCCGAATATGGGAACCCCAGTTTACGTCATCAAGGACACCTCCCACTGAAACCCCTGGTCCTTCTGCCCCGTGGGTCACGAGGGGCAGCTGAGTGACCACCTCTGGCCACACGGCAGAAACCAGACAGGGACGAACCCCCCAGCCCACAGAGAGGCTGCTGCACAGGACCCGAGCCCAAACCACCCATCCCTCGGCCTCTTCTAAGCTCTCCCGCGACGTGGCGGCCTCCCTATACCAGAAGGCGCTTGGCTCCAGAACCACCTCTCTGCCTGCTGCCTCAAGCCTTCGGAGGAAGCCGAACTAGAGACCCCTGAGCTCGGGCACGAGGCAAAGGGGGCATGGTTCCAGAGGAGAAGCGGACATAGCTTCTGGAATCACTCCGCGTAACCCCACTCACGCGGGCACGAGCTCTCCCCGGACAGCCTTACCTGTGAAGGCAGAGGGCCGGAACGCAGCCAGGCGGGGCAACAAGTTAAGGATTGTCATTTGGATCAGCGAGTTCTTGCTATTCCTGCATTTCAGCACCCACTGGCACACCTGAGAGACCAAGGAGAAGGGGCTGGTGAAGGAAAGGCAGGTGTGCTGCCTGGGAGCAGAGGAGCGGGCACTCTGCCACTTACCTGATCGAATTTCTCCTCCATCAAGTCTCTGCAACAGCGGCTCTCCACCAGGGTGGACTTCGCTGGGCTGGGGGAGGCCCCAAATCCCATGAGGCCTTGGTGGGAGCTGTACCCCAGCAGTCCCACCAAGGCGTTTGACTGCTGGGGCTGTACTGCCTGGAAACTGGTGAAGGGGGTGATGTGGCGAGGTTTCGTCCCAAAGCCCATGAGGTCTTTGCAGTACTTGTCGTGGACCAGCTGCTGCTGTGTGATTTCTTCCATCTCCTCTCTGAGGCGCTGCAGGTGTGAAGGGAGAAGTCAGCTCCTGGAAGCACTCAGCCTGGGCTCTGCGGAGCCACCGGGCAGCACGTGTGCCCAGCCCTGCCGCAGCACCATCTCCCAAGGGGTGCGGGGGGGGGGGGGGGAGGGGAGGGCCTTCTTCATCTTTAGGGCTCTGAGTCCTTCAACACCAAGGGGGCTTGATCATGCAGAAGAGCGCCACCTACTGAGCGGCGAGGAAGCAGCAGGGGGCTGGCTGCCAAGGCCCCTGCCTCACGCTTCTCCGGGAAAGCGCTCGGGGCAAGCAGGCCTGCCAAGCCTAAGGTCAAAGCGATGCCGTCTCCGGCAAAAGTGAGGGGCAGCCCACAGCAGCATCCTGTTGAGGACATTTCTTTTCTTTCTTTTCACCAGAAGCCCAGATAGAAACACTTAGACAACCAGCTCTCTCAGAACCCTAGGCGTGCCCTAGAAGGGAGGGAGGAAGCTGACCTACTAAGAACTCACTCTTTCCCTTCAAAGGGCTGCTTAATAGTTCACCCTCCAAACGGAGGAGGATCTCAGACAGCTCTTCAAACTTACAAGGTTTTCGGAAAATTCTGTCCGCTGTTCCTGTCCAGGTCACCAGTGACTCTGAGGCTGCTGAGTGGGACGCCGACTCCCAGGCCTGCTCTTACCTGACGCCTCTGCGGCACGGGGCCACCCGAACAGACCCTCCGCCTTGCAACGTCTCCCTCGCTCGGCCTCCGGCGCCCTCTCCCGGCTGCTCCCGCTTCCTCGCCATCTCCTGGCCTCAAGTTCTCAAACCCAGGCCCTTCTCCCGCACACAGACCCTGTTCTCATCCTGTCTCCTGACGTGCACTGTCACGGTATTTCCCAGTGTTATCTCACTCCCAAGTCTACTCCTATGCTCAGACCTTTCCCCAGAACCACCCGCGTCTCCGCCGCGATGCCCAACTCCTCAAACTTAATGCGTTCCAGGCGAAGTCCTGATCTCCGACCCCACACCTGCTCCTCCCACTCAGCCATGGCAGCCCCGCCCTTCCGGCGAGGGCCAAAAACCTTGAGTCCTCTCTGCCTGCAGGCGCCACATTGAGAACCCAGCCGCGCTCCCACCTCCGCCGCTCCCACTACGGTGCCGGTGCCGGGAAGGCCGACACTTCCCCGACCAGACTCCCGCCTCCGGGCGCCTCAGCCGATGACTGAACGGCGGGCAGAGCAATCCTCTGACACGAGGCTCCGGGGTCACCCACAGCCCCCCACCCCCCACAGTGCACTCGGTGGCTCCAAGGCCCTCAGCGACACGCTGCTCTCTGCCCGAGCGTGCCTGACCCTCTCCCGCCACCGCTCCCCAAGCATGGCAGCGTGCCCCCGCCTGGGGCCTTTGTCCCTCACTTATCTGTGTGGCTTTTTCTCATCCCCTTCAGGACTGTGCCCAACATCATCACGTTCTAAAACATGATGCTTCCTCCACGCTGCCACCCCCTATTCCCTTTCCCTCTTGACTGTTCCCCACAGTATCATCTATCACCAAAGGACATACTATGCATTTTCACTAATTTGTGTCCTGTCTCCCTCACCAGAACGCGTGTTTCATTCCCTGCACACAGCATATTCCTGCTCTTAGGACATGGTGTAGTTGGCCCATAGTAGGTGCTCAATTAGTATTTGCTGAGCGAGCCAGTTACGAAATCCTGACATCCTCATGGAGCCAGTTCTTGGGAATCCGTGAAGCACCGCCACGAGCTCTTTCCCGTCCACAGGAGAGCCAGGTGAGGCTGTCGGCCCACCTGGGAAGAGGTACCATGTCCCACGTGGGTGGGGAGATCCCTTCGGGCTGCTCGCCGTATTAGCTGTTTACCAGGCACCCTGCTTACCTTAGAAACCTCACAGGCACCCAGTGAGGTGGATAAAATCCCTTTCAAAAGTAAGAAAAATGGGGCTAGAGGAGGCCAAGTAATTGGCCCAAATCACAGCTTGGACAAGAGCAGGCGCCAAAGCCAGGCCCCAGCTGCCCTGCTCAGACGGCACGGCCAAGGGACCCCGGGCCTGTTAGCGCAGAGAGCTCGGATGAAACCCCATACGAATCAGCGCCAGCAGGAAGACTCGTGTGGAGCGCCACCTCCCGGCAGGCCTCAGGATCCAGCCACTTCTCGGCCGCACTGCCACCACGAGCCAGCCGGCGCTGTGGCTCAGACGGCTGCAGCTGGCCCGTGGCAGTCAGGACGATGCACATCCACGCATGGGAGTGCGCGAGCAAGGGTCTAACGGAGACTCTGAGAGGCATCACCCGCCTGCCAAGGCCACGCACAGCACACTGGAGCGCGCACGGGCCTCTGGGGGCCAGCTGCGGCTGAGCACCCAGTTGCTTTGCACGGCAGAGGAGGACGCTTCCAACCAAACTGCTCCTCCTCTCACGCGGCTCAGGCGGTGCTGAGGGCTGCCGGTTCTCCCGGCTCCTCCCGGTTTGCTCCCACAGCTCTTCCTCTAACAAATCCGGGCGCTTTTCAGCCCGTCTTCACAGCTGACTGGGCTCCCTGCTTTCATTCCCGCCTCCCACCAGCTTCTTCCCCCAAGTCAGCGACATTCCTTAAAAAAACGGACGGCGGGCCTCCCTGGTGGCGCAGCGGCTGAGTGCTGCGCTGTGGAGCTGTCGGCAGCGCACAATGCAAGTTCGGTGCACAAGGCAAGTTCGACGCCCGGCCGGGGAGAATCCCACATGGTGCGGCAGACCTCTCCTGCCTCGCCCGCTGCTCCCCTCAGCAGTGTATTTCTGATCTGCCTGTTCTGCTCCCCGCTCTGTCTCTGATGAACCCTCTCGCCGCCCCACGCCTCTGGCATGTCCCCCAGCTTGTATGCATAAATAAATAAATCTTTAAAAAAAACAAAACGGACGGCACCGTAGGGCTCCCGTGCACACACTGCCCCTGCTGCGATGAGAACACCGGGAACTTGGGCCTAGGAACTCGCCCGCTTCCTGCTCCCTCGCTCAGGGGGCACCGCCACACTCGCCTCCTTCCCCTTGTCTGACTCCCCTCCCACCTCAGGGCCCAGGCTGAAACACCCTCTCCTGCCCGTACAGGACGGGCTCCTCATGGCACCCAGGCCTTGGTTCAAACGGCACCCCTCAAGGAGGGGCTCTCCTGACCTCGGGTCACCCACACCCTACTGCCCTCCATCCCATTTCTTCCTACAACTTGTTGCTCTCTGAAATTAACTTGTCTACTCTGTTTGCCCTGTGTCAGCTCCGAGAGGACAGGGTGCCACCCTGGTGCGCTCAGACTGGCCCAGAGGCCCGGCCACCCCGACGCGGCCCCTCACCTCTCCCTCCATGCTGCTGACTCGGACCAGCTCGTTAAGGATCAGCAGGGCGCCGTGGATCCGGTCATCCCGGTTCATGCCCTTCTCCTTGGCCAAGGTCTCGTCAAACCCTTTCTCTGCTTCTTCAAACGTGTGCTACGGAGAGACAGAGATGGCCGTCACCACCCAGTGTCCAAAGCTAGGCAGAGACAGCCCGCCCCATCTGTGTGGGGTGCTGAGGCGTCACCACGCCTGCTCAGGGCCCTGTGCCCATATCCCCAACGGCACAGGCTCACCCAGCTCTCGTTTGAATTTGGCCTCAACTCTCACCCGACCACGAGGCGGGGATCATTCCCGCCCTTATTTAATTAAATAAAAGAGGCTCGAAGAAACGATGTGACTTGTCCCAGGTGACACGGCCAAGCCAAGACCAGAGCCCAGGCCTCCAGCCCCATGCTCAGGGCGGGCTTTGTGGTAGGACTTCCTGGCCAGCCCCCCGCAGGGGCTGGCAGCACAGGCCCCGCTACACCAGCAGAGGGAGAGCTGGCACTTTCCAAGCGAACGTCAACCATGTGTCGTCAATTTGGAAACAACATTTCCCCACACTTTAACATCTCTAAAGAGACGTCTTACAATTCCTGAGACGAAGGCTCGGAGCCAGTTTAACTGGGCCGCCGTTTTCAATCTCAGTGCTCTGTAAAACAGTGATGTGCCCGTCAATGGCTCTTTGCGTTAACGGAATACAACAAGGCAACAAGTGACTCACACCGAGCTTGGAGAATCCCGAGACTACCCCAGCTCGAGAGCTGTGGCAGGCCCACCGACCCCAGAGAGCACGTCTCCTCACCCTGTACCACTGAGGCTTCTGCATCTCCTTCGGCTCGCGCTGCGTGGTGAGGATCAGACAGGCACGAAGGGCGGCCACGGCTCCCTCACGGATCGCCTGCTTTGGGTCCCACACGGCCACAAAAATGTTGTCAAAGAAGGGCTGCACTTGCTGGAAGAAGAAGGTGGGGACACTGATGGCCAGCTCCCGGAGAACCAGAACCTGGAGGAGAAAGGTGCGTTAAGACCTCTCACCTGCATCCGTTTTCTCTTCTCAGAAACTTCAGGCTCTCGTTGCCCGAGGGCCCATACCCGCATCAGGGAAAGAGCAAGCCGCTCTCTAGCTAGAAGATTCTGGTGGCTTAGGCTGGAAAGCAAAGTCAGTCAAATACCTCAGTGTTCACTAGCCGGGGGTACTGACAAACGCAGGATGCTTGTCAGGTCAGAACGTGTTGACAGCTCTGGGAAATGCTTTGCATACTGCCAGCCAAGAACCATGCCTGGCTTACCACAAGCATTCAAGAAATATTTAGTGAGTGAATAATCCTGTTTCATATTTAACCTTGCTATAATTTTCATGTGACCGTGGAAGAAAGTGAAGGTTACAGGCCGCCCCAAGTTACAGAGTCGGGAAGTGGCGAAGCTGAGACTTGAGCGAGGGTCCGGGTGCGTGTCCCCTTCGCCCCCAGGACCATGCTCCCTCCTGTGCTGCTGCCTCTGGGGAGGGAACAGACTAGAATGGGCCTGAATGGTGCTTCTGCTTCCCACCAACGTCATTCCAATATTCTCTCTTAAGGAGAGGAACTTCCTGACGTCACATCCTGGACCCCTGACCTTTATCAGGGACAAACTTCAAAAAGTAGTGAGGATGTGCCACTCAAAGGAGAGGGAAGAATGCAGAAGAGTCACTGGAGAAAGAAGCAAGGCTGGGCCAGCCACAGTGACTGACAAGCGCCCAGGAAAGGTCTGGGAGGAGGGGGGCCGACTGTCCTGGGGGGGGTTGGGGGGAGGCAGGGGACTGATGCCACCGGCTCCGCTCCTAATCCAGGACTTCCACGTTTCCACCGTGCTGCAGAGACCTCGACAGAGACATCACAGGGCCATGCAGACGCGTCACGCAGTCATCGGGGGCTTTATAAGCCTTTGGGTTTGTGGCCCTCTGGAGCGCCTCAGCCTGGGACTCTGAGTCTACAAACTCAGAGGTCAGGCTACTCACTGCACTCGGGGCTGCCTCTCAAGCAACACGGAGGACCTTAAGTTTCCTCTTCAGATTCTGAGCTCAGGGTAAAGAGCAGAAGGGATCCAGGACAGACCCTAAGACCACCAAGAAGCACGGTGCCTCTGCCTGGAGCGCCTCTGCCCCTCGCTGCCGTGCAGGGACCCAAGCACGCTGCACAGGGGCCCGGCACAGTGCCACGGCCCCCGGCCTGGCTGAGCCCTCCCCGCGGGCACTCACAGCTGCGTGTCTCCGGCCCTCGTTGCGGTCAGCACCCAGCCACTCCAGGGCCCGCTTCACCTCGAACTCCACATATTCCGCGGTGAAAGTGTCCCCTGCCATGGCCAGGCGGCCAATGGCCTTGGATGCCATTTCCATGACAACTGGGTCATTGGAGGGGAGGAGGTTCCGAAGATAGTTAGCAAATCTGCCAATTCGGGTGGCATTTCCGCCTTCCACTCCTATGAGGCTGGCTGGAGAAGAGAGAAGGCAAGACGTGAGGGTGGGCACGAGCTGCCCGTGAAAGCATGCTGTCTTAAAAGGAAAGTGGGTCAGCGACCCTTCCTTTGGCCTTGACTACAGACTGCAATTCGCAGATGGCAAAAACGCAGATAATTTTAACCAATAGATCTGATGTCTGTGCCAGAGCTACTGATATAAAGCCATACAACCTTGTTTAATACATGTAATTGACTTCCCAAGAAGAAAAGAAACAAACTGGGATGAATAATCATTCACAGGGTGAGTGATCAATCCCTGGGAGTTGACAATTACCTGCCTTCTCTTCACGGTACCCTAACTCTTCGACTCATGAACCTCACAAGGCCAATTTTTGCTCCACAGACAAACCAGAGTTCGCACAAAGCATGGAGTAGTGGAGAAAGAGCTGCCTGTGTGTCTCAGCTCTGGTCTTTAAAAAGCACTTAACAGTTCTGAGACTTCACATCTGAAAATACCCGCGTTGCCTACACCTCAGGAGTGTTGCTAGAATTAATATCCCTGAATAAGTGCACCCAAAGTCATAAGGCTCCTTAAAATCCATTAACTATGAACCAACCAACTACTAAGTGATAGGCAGAGGGCACAGTGGACACAAAAGTCTAGGCTTGTTGGGACCAGAGGCCTCTTACCTATAGCCAAGATGCCACCTTTCCTCTCATTGGCATCTGAGCTGGAAACCAGTTCAAAAATGTGATGGTTCAGCTGATCATAGAAGCGAGTAGACTCCTCTTGACTCATCTGCAAAGAAAGCCATACTGAGAACAATTTCCAATGTCTCCCTCATGGTGGTGGTGGAGGGTATCTTCTAAAGATGAAGCCCCGAGAAATGGCAGAGACAGGTCAAACCAAAGACTACAAAGCCACAGCCCCTTCCATAGCTTGGAACTGGGAACTGAGGGGTAGAGCAGGTCCCCTGTAAATCATCTGTTTTTTTTACCAAACTCATCAAATATCTACTCCATAGCAGGCCAGGTCCTGTTCTAGGTTCGAGCTAGTGCCAGGGGCACTAGGATGAACAAAACATTTCCCCTGACCTCAAGTCTGATCTCTACCTAGGAAATCCCAAGCTTTCAGCTCTCCCAACCCATTCCAACCACAGGCAGAAAGAGAGGGTCCGGAATGTGGTGGGAGGGGAAAATGTAAAGGAACAGCTGACCCTTGAAATGTCAGCACCACAAGAAGTTACACAGAATGCGTATCTGCTGCAAAGGGACCTGCGCCTATAGCTAGAACAAACGGGGTACATTTCTAAACAGAATCTCTGCATTTTCCAAACCCTCACTCGGTTGTCAAAAGGACCCTGGACCAGTGATAGTATATTGAGCCCAAATACTGCATGATGACTTGATGACTGTCCCCAAATCACAGGAGCCCCAACCTCGCGCAGCTCCATGGTGACATAGTGCTGGAGCTCCTTGGCAGCTTTGGCCCTGGTCTCCTCATTCCGGCTCTTCAGGCCACTGGCAAACTGCTGCAGAACGCTCACGTTGCTTGACGTGGTGGTGGTTGTGGCGGCAGCGGCAGGGCCCGTTCCAAGCATCTTGCCCTGAGGTTCTTTGGAGAGAAGCTTCCTTTAATATTGTATGTAACAAACTATAGCAATAAATTTGTTTATGGGCCCAGTTCCTCAACTTAGGCCAAGGAGGGGCTTCTAAAAAGGCAGGGAGACCTTACTGAGAAATACGCAAAAAGAGGCCTCCCTGATGGCGCAAGAGGTAAAGTGCAGTGCTGTGGAGCTGTCAGCAGCTGCGGTGCAAGTTCGATGTCTGGCAGGGGGGATTCCCACATGGCGCAGCAGACCTCTCCTGTCTCGCCCTCTGCTCCCCTCAGCAGTGTATTTCAGTAGACCTGCCTGTTCTGCTCCTTACCATCTCTAGTGAATCCTCTCATTCCCCACACCTCTGGCCTACACCCTAGTTCTTGTATGCACAAATAAATAAATCTTAAAAAAAAAAAAGGAATATGCAGAAAGCTCATTTCATTCAATGATGACTGGTATTTAAAAGAGACAGCACAGAGGGTCAAACTGGAGGCTGTAGAACCGGATTACCTGGATTTAAATCTAGTACAAAGTTACATACTGGGAGGAAGAGAATTAAAATGTCTCAGTTTCCTCAGCTGCATTAGGATAGTCACACACACAACTCATGCGGTTGATGTGAAGCTTAAATGAGTCAGTACAAGTTAAAAAAAAACGTGCCAAGCACACAGTGGTTCTCCATCACTGTTAGCTATTCTTAGCGTATTACCACCAAGTACTTAGCATAGGTGGGGACATCGGGAGAGGAAAAAACACAATAAGGCTGTCCCTCTCCTCAAGGAGTTCGACTTAAAGGGAGAACCTGATTATCTGATTATTATCCTATAGCAGCAATATAATACGAGTCACCCATGTAGTTTTAAAGATTCCTAGAAGCCATAATAAAAATGGCAAAAATAGGTAAAATTAACATATTTCTCCACCATATCCAAAAGATTACTTCAACGTGCTATCTGTCTGTCTGTCTGTCTATATAAACTTGTTATATTTCTCATTCTTCTCTTGGTCTGCATCTCCAAAATCTGGTATGCACTTTACACTTACCGTTTGGACTAGCCCTATTTCAAGTGCTCTACAGCCTCATGTGGCAGTGGTTCCGCACTGGGCAGTAAGTTCTATCAAAGAATAACACTTCCAGTGTGACCTGGAAGACTAATTCTGTCCTGAGATGATTCATTCATTCTCCGATTAGGTAGTGTCCCATCTCTCAGTGAGTTTACAATCCAGGGGGAAATGCTAATTATTAGGTAACCACAATGAAGTGGCCATAAAAGGGCTTAGTCCAAACTGCTATGGGGATAACATATATACCTCTCTTAGATCACTCCAGAAAGAAAGCCAATTTTTCAAAATTATTATTTTTGAAAACATTTGCGAGGTGCAGAGAAAAAAACAATAGGGACGATTGGTTTTTGAAAAACTTTTGAGTACTCGGTGCCAAGAAAAAGACTGCAGAAGGAAATGTCATTCTTCAGGGGAGAGGAAATCCAAGGATCCCGATGGGAAAACTACTACAGAGTGTGTGTGGGTGGTCTGTGATGAGGGGGAGGAGGGCTGGCAAGGAATTTCCATTAAGAAAGAAGCATATAAGATCTAAGGCTCACAGGCCATGTACTCCAGGCAGACTTCCATCCAACTACCGAAAGCAAGCGTCCTAAGGGACTTGGCGGGCCTTGCAGAAGACAAAGTTGGGTGACTGAAGATAGGGATGGGGGCGGGGGAAACGGAGATGAAACTCAAAGATGGAACGGAGCTCAGCTCCGGTTCTGGGTCCTGGCGGGGTCTCAGGGTGGGGCGCAAGGGGCTGTCACTGAAGTTGATCCTCTCTGAGGACGACTTCTAAGTGGCTCCGAAGAAGGGGTGACTGACAGGCGAGAAGATCTAAAGGCGCCCGGGCAGTGCCAGAGCTGTGCTCCGGCCTTCGCGGTGCTGGAGACGCGTGGCAGATGCAGGGTGCGAGGGGCCTCCTGGGGGTCCCGGGAGAGGTGGGCGTTGTCTCTCCGGGTTTGGGTCAGGGGCTCAGACAGCGCCCTCGTCCGTGGGACCGGTACAGAAGGGACCCCACGTCCCAGAGGGGCGGCTTCCCCGGACAACCTCCCCTCCCCGCACCAGGCTGGCCGGGGGTCTGGACAGTCCACCGCCTTGGAGGGGTGGGTGCAGGCCCCAGACTCACCGCGCGGCTTCGGCCAAGGCCTCAGCTGCCGCCGCCAGCGCCGGTACCGCTGCTTCAGGCCCCCAGCCCCACCACCCGCCTTCCCCTCTGTCCTCTAAGCCGGGCGGGAAGGTGGGCGGGCTCCCAGCCCTAAGGACCAATTGGCTGGCGTAAGAAGCAGATGGACTGGCACACAGACCAATAGTAATGAAGGAGAAGTGAGGCTTCGGACCCGGCTTCTCTGGTGGGCGGGGATTGTTCAAATAGACAAACCAGGCGACCAGTGGCAAGAGAAAGGAGGCTTAGGCCCTTTCAGGAGAACCAATCGGTCGTGAGTTGACTTCAGTCACTTCCACGCACACATCCGGTGCGCCGCTACTATAATTCCCCTCTGCTTTCGGGGCTGTGGCCGCGCCGAGTCCGCTCTCTGGGTACCACGCTGAGGCGCTGAGAGGCGGTGGGCGGAGGTTCGCGACCCGCCCAGTTTAATTCTGATTTTGGAGCATTTTCATGAACATATTGAGTGATGGTTAAATACAGCTTGGTGTCAAATGAATTCAGTCTGAAAGTCAGCTCCAGCACTAACTCTGTGAACAAGTATTTTATTTCTATGTACTTACTTCCTTAATTGTACAACTGGAGGATTATAATGGAGGAAGTATTGTGGAATTAAATGCTAGTACATGTAAATTACCTAAAGCACAGCATAACCTTGTGAACAGTTGATCACCGCCCTTACCATTGTTCCTGGACATTTCTGCGAGACAGGTCCTATTGTTCCCATTTTATACATGAGTAAATTTATGTACAGGGGGATTGGGTCATGGAGTTGGTGGGTGATGGATGTATTAAGATTACAGCTGCTTCTTTCTCTTGTCTGATTTAGCAGCGTAGGCCACTCAGGTTTGGCTGGTGTTGCACAGGTGTGCTGGTTGGTGGAGTTATAAATGTTGACCACCCAGCTACCTGGTAAAGGAGGGAAACAGGGCTGCCTTCATGGCTGTGTGTCCTATGAAGCTATAATACTGTCTTGAAATTCTTAATGATTTCTGTACAAGGGGTCCAGATTTCTATTTTACATCGGGCACCAGAATTCTGCAGTTAGTCCTGTGTGCAAATATGCATGTATTATAATTTTCATCAATATAAAGGAAGCATAGCACCCAATTTGTAAATTAGAGTAATAAAATACACACTATTCTTTCTAGTAAATTCCACACAACCGATTGACTCAGTATGCTTTCTTTAATATTGTTTAGCCTCCTTGGGTTACCTGTTGTCCTGATATGGACGTTGGCCTAGATTTCCTCTTACGTTAATGTATAGGAGGAAAAAGAACCAGTCAAGAGATTTGTTTGAAGTTAACCAGTTAGTGAATGAGCAGCTTCTTTGCTGAATTGGATAATACTTTTCCAAAACTGGAAGAACATTTTCTTGATTTTTTTCTGCTGCTATTCACAACATAACAGCTACAGAGCTGACACACTTTTTAAAAAAGATTTATTTATTTATGCATACAAGAACTGGGGTGTATGCCAGAGGCGTGTGTCGGGGTGGGGGGATGAGAGGGTTCACAGAGACAGAGTGGGGAGCAGAACAGACAGATCTATTGAAATACACTGCTGAGGAGAGAAGTGGAGGAGGCAGGAGAGGTCTGCTGTGCCATGTGGGAAGCTTCCTGGCTGGGGATCTAACTCCTGCTGCAGTGGTTGCAGATAGCTTCATAGTGCTGAGACCTTAACCAGTAGCACCACCAGGGAGGCCCAGTTGCCACACTTTTAAGTTTAATCTGCATTATTAACTTATATCCATTACTTTCTTAAATCTAGATGATCATCAAAACAATCATCCAGCATTTTGCTGGTTTGTGGGGTGTGAATTTCACTCCCATGGTGGTAGATTTCAACCAACCAACAGATGTCACTGAATGAAAAGTGGGGAAGAAACGAGCAGTAGCACATCGTTACAGAGTGTTTCCACAATGTGGATACGATAGGCTTGAAGTCTGAAGAGCATAAGTAGTCAAAGGCAGCAAGATAATCAGGAAGAAACGAGTTTCGAGTATTTATTACCTTTGTTTTTAATTCATCTAACTGTAAGTCTGTATAATTTAATTTTTGATAGTGCTTAATGATCAGTTCATAAAATTCCAAAAAAATTAACAATGGGCTCTCTCCATCTGGAAAGATCGACAGATGTAGAACAGATGCTCCCATAAGGCAGGCAATGGAGACACAGAGACTGTCACCTGGGGGTGGGGGGGGTGGGAGGTGTCTTATAACGTAAATAAACTAGAGAATGGATAAAAAAGCAGGAAGGGCAATATATGGCATGTGGTAGTTGCGTGCGCGGACGCGCGCGCACACACACACTCACACACACACACACACACACACACACAGAAAATGCGGGATTTATTGCTGTGGTGATTACTAGAGCTATTGATTTCTTAGCTATCACTTTCCATTTCAGATTTTCAATTTTCCCACTTAAAAAGGGGGAGATGAGTATGCTTTTCTTACCACTCTCAGCTCAGTCCTTGGCTTTTGTCCATTTTGTTTGCGGCTGAGCACAACAGTAAGCGCGCAATAATCGTAGGTTGCATACAACAGGCGCTCAATAAATGCTTGTTGCCTGGCGGGGCGCGGGGGGGCGGGGAGATGAACGAGTCCTATTTTGGTGAGCGAAAGCTAGTTTTGGAGCAACACTCGCGAGATTCGGTCAGGCCGCTTTCAGAAAAACCTGGAAGTGGCTGCGGGGCGCGCGCCCGGGGTGGGAAAGGAGCTGAGTTCAAGGGTCACCCCGCCGCCGCGCCCCCGGCCCCGGCCAGGCCCGGCCCGACCCGCGCCGGCAGCCCCTGTTTCCGGCGGGCCTGCAGAGGCGGGCGCACAACATGGCGGCCCCGGCAGCCCGGGGGACGCGGCCGCAGCTCGGCTCTGGGCTCTAGTTTGGGGCTGGGGTCCGCCATCCGGCATCGCCTGGGTGACGGGAGCTCGGGGAGGTGCCGCCGGGCCTCGTGGGGGGCCCGGCCCGCTGGCTTCGGCCCCGCCTCTCCAGCCCTGCCCCGGGGCGGAACTGAAGGAAGGTCAAGTCTGGCCGCCTGCGCCCGGCCCCTCCGCGCCCCGCGGCGGTCGCTCTTCCGTGGGTGGCTCACTAGTAACGTGGACTTCAGCCACGTGCAGCCTCCATGGCGGCCACGCCGGCTCCAGGGGAGAAGATTAACATCCAGGCGGGAGAGACAGCCAAGGCCGGGGACAGGGACCTGCTGGGAGACGACTGTCCAGAGCCAGACAGGCCGCCCCAGCGCTCCTGGAGACAGAAGTGCGCCTCCTACGTGCTGGCCCTGAGGCCCTGGAGTTTTAGTGCTTCACTCACCCCCGTGGCCCTGGGCAGTGCCCTGGCCTACAGATTCCAGGGTGTCCTGGACCCCAGGCTGTTGGTGGGTTGTGCTGTGGCCGTCCTGGCCGTGCACGGGGCTGGCAATTTGGTCAACACTTACTATGACTTTTCCAAGGGCATCGACCACAAAAAGAGTGATGACAGGACCCTGGTGGACAGAATCTTGGAGCCCCAGGATGTTGTCCGGTTCGGCGTCTTCCTCTACACCTTGGGCTGTGTGTGTGCCGCTTGCCTCTACTACCTGTCCCCTCTGAAACTGGAGCACCTGGCGCTCATCTACTTTGGAGGCCTGTCAGGCTCCTTTCTCTACACAGGAGGTAAGAACTGGCCGCTTTCCCCGCTGCGGGTGTTCGTTGCATGTACTGGAAACTGCTGCTTTCCTCAGGGTGGTCGGGCTGGAGGAGAGGGGTCAGAGACTTTTCTGAGTAGTCTACACTTGGCACACGAGCTGGGGGGGGGCTTGTGGAATGTTTGGAAACCGTGGTGAGCTGAGAAGATCCTGGTTTGGCTTATGGACCCCAAGAATGACATGTGCGTGGAAGGTATCTAGTTTTTTTGGTGGGTCATACTTTATTATCAGTTTCAAATTTTGGCGGCATTAAATTTGACAAGCTCCAAACAAAACAGCTAGTTACTTTCAGTTTGTTTGCTAGTGACTCCTTCCCGCAGGCTGATGAAGGTGACAAAGGTGACGGGCCGCGGGCTAAGCTGTATATTGAGCACCTGTCACGTGTCAGGCACTGTTCTATGTAAACCCAGCAGATCCCTGTCCTCGTGGACACTATTTTATATGGGGTGAGGAGAGACAGAAAGTAGAAATAGTGATTAGTTAGGATGATCAATTCTCTTTGGACTGAGTGTGTTCCAGAATGTGGAGCTTTCGGTGCTGTAACTAGGAAAGAGCTAGTGAGTCAGGAAGAGTTGGTGCCCTGGTTGAAAAGATGGTGCTGTGGGGAAAGAAAAAGTAGGATAAGGAAGGAGGGCACAGCTGACTATTTAAAGTAGCTTGATGAGGGGCCTCCCTGGTGGCACAACAGGTTAAGTTGCAGCACTGTGAAGCTATCCAGAGCCACTGCAGCGCAAGTTCGATCCCCGGCCAGGGAACTTCCCACAGGACGCAGCAGACCTCTCCTGTCTTCCTGCTGCTCCCCTCAGCAGTGTATTTCAGTGGATATACCTGTTCTGCTCCCCACTCTGTCTCTGGTGACTCCTCTCATCTTCCCTCCTCCTCCACCTCTGGCCTACGCACCAGCTCTTGATGCATAAATAAATATATCTTTAAAAAATAATAAAGTAGCTTGATGAGGGTCAGCTCAATGGGAGGTGACCTGTGAGCCAAGATTGAAGGAGATCAGCGGGCAGGTGCATATCTGGATGAAGAGTGTTCTAGATCTTGGAATGGCAGTTACCAAAGGCCTTAGCGGGAGTGTGCCTGAAAAGTTTGAAGAACAGCGGAGCCTAGCGTGGGGACGCGGGAGAGAGTCAAAGGAGGCAGAGTCAGAGAAGTGTGCTTGGGGAGGGTAGGTCGGCCAAAGAATGACTCTGGTAAGACCCCGAGATGGATAAAGGGCAGTGCGAGGCTAGAGGCAAGAAGGTCACATAGGCGGCTGCTGAGAAATTCGGGCAAGAGATGTAGCTTGGAACAGGGTGGCCGTGGTAGGAAGGGAAGCAGCAGTGAGATTCTGAGTGTATTTTGAAGGGGGCAGGGTTTGCTGATGAAGATGTGAGGCGGGAGAGAAACAGGAATGAAACATGGCGAAAGTTTTGGCCTGAGTTACTGGAACAGTAGAGCAATGTCACGTGAGACAGAGGAGGTTGAAGATAGGTTTGGGGGAGGATTGGGAAATGTGTTTGGACACCTTAATGTGTTATGTGTCCCAGTGGAGATGTCAAGCGGATGGACATAAGAGTCCAGGGGAGAGGTCCGAGCTGGATGTGCAGGTGGTCTGGGAGTCGTGGCCATTTGCCCCGATGTAGCTATTTAGTGCGGCCTTGCTTTCTACCCGATGGAAAAGCACAAAGCAATAAAACTTTTTGCAGCAGCTGCAAAAAATAAGATTGCGTGCACACATGTGTTCCCCCCGCCCGCCCCCACAATCCCTTCCCTATTGCTTTTCCTTGCTTTAATTTTCCTCACAGCACATCCTCTCTCTTAACATGTCATAAAAAGTACTCTGTTAATTATCCTCCCCCTTGCCCTGTGAGCTCCTGGGGCTTGTTCCCTGCTAGAACAGGGCTGATGTTTGGTCCGTACTCAGCGTTCACTGAGGGAACACACGGGAGGCCTTGAAGGGCGCTGAGCAAAGGAGCCACATCGACTTACGGGCTTTCTTTGTCACATTCACTTTGGTTGACATGTAATTGACTTGCTGCGAAATGCGCAGGTTAAGTGTGATCATGACCCCTGCCTACAGCGGTGGTGCCCTCGGCCACCTGCCGGTTTCCCCGAGGCTTCCTCAGGCCCCTGTCTGGAGGCAGCGCTGTCTGTGATCCCCGCATAGGTTGGTTTTGCCTGTTTTGGAAGGTGAGTAAGTGGAGACCTGCTCGGCATGTTTTCAAGGTTCCTCATGTTGTGTTGCGTAGGGCTCCTCCATACGCCGAGTAGGCCCCGGATGTACACATCATCATCTGTTCATCCACGTGCCTGGTCAGCAGCATTTGGGTTCTTTCCATGGTGGGGCTGTTGGCCTGAGCATCATGTTCTCGTCTTCCTGCGGCTATTTGTGTTCATCTCTCTTCTTTAAAGATTTTATTTATGCGGGGCCTCCCCGGTGGCGCAGCGGTTGAGCGCTGCGCTGTGGAGCTGTCGGCAGCGGCGATGCGAGTTCGACGCCCGGCCGGGGAGAATCCCACATGGTGCGGCAGACCTCTCCTGCCTCGCCCGCTGCTCCCCTCAGCAGTGTGTTTCTGATCTGCCTGTTCTGCTCCCCACTCTGTCTCTGGTGAGCCCTCTCGCCGCCCCATGCCTCTGGCCTGTACGCCAGCTTGTATGTATAAATAAAAAATAAATCCTTAAAAAAAAAAAAAGATTTTATTTATGCACACAAGAACTGGGGTGCATGCCAGAGGTGCAGAGGGTGAGAGAATTCCCCAGAGACAGAGTGGGGAGCAGAACAGGCAGATGGACTGAAGTACACTGCTAAGGGGAGCAGCGGGGAGACAGGGGAGGTCTTCTGCGCCATGTGGGAAGCTCCCTGCCTGGGGAGCGAGCATGTGCCGCAGTGGCTCTGGACAGCTTCATAGACTGAGACTTAACCCCTGCGCCACCAGGGAGGCCAAATTTGTGTCCTCTTTCTTGTGTAGCTGCTGCAGAAGGAGTTGCTGAGTCATAGGGTGGCTGGTGTTTAACTTCATGAGAAGCTGCCGAAGTGTGTTCTGAAGTGGAGGCCCTGTTGCTCTTCGTCCAGCCTCGAGGGAGAGCCCCAGCCGCCGCACGCTTGCCATTCAGGCCGCTTCGGGGCGCGCTGGGCCGCTGTTCACTGTGTTGTTGGGCGAGGAGGGGTTTCCCTAAGAGAAACTCCTCTCTGGTTCTGGGGGAGCACACGGGACTGGAGCCACATGTCGGATATGTGGGGACGGGGCTTCCTCCCCACGCACGGTTGTTCTCTGCGTCAACTGCCTCCAGAGGTTATCAGACCCGGCTTCCCCCCAGAGTGGGTTTTGGGGGGGGTTGTGGGGGCCTCTTTGAGGTGAGGGCTTATCTTGCAGGCATACGTTTTGTTCAGCTTTGCTCCCTTCAGTTTTGGCCAGGTGACCCAAGGAGAGTTCGTGGGTCGGCTAGCCAAAGGTCTGGGCTGCGGGGCCGGAGTGGGGCAACCAGGCGCAGGGCGGGCAGGCTGGGGGGCTGGGAGGCGACTGAGCCTCCCAGCCCCCCCAATCTTTACCCTTTCTCTGGGCTCTCCCCGGTGTTCTCTTGTGGTCTCACCCCCTTGTGGCCACACGTCCTCCTACAGCTGTCTTGTCTGAGCGCCGTCGCCCTCATAGCCCTCACCTCTAGGCTCAGGTGTGCACTCATGCACGTGTGCACACTCATGCTCCAGGTGTCTGCCATCAGGCACGTGCGCCCCGGCCCACGCTCCCAAGCGCCTTCTGCGTCAACACGATCAAGGCCACAGGTGTTGGCCTCAGAGACCAGCGGCAGAAAGAGCCTGCTACCTCACTTACCCTACAGGGGCTCGTGTTTCCCTCCCTGGCCAGATGCTGGAGCCTGTTGGAGAGCTGAGAGATTAGCAGCAGAGAGCGGGCAGCTGGGCACACTGGCAGATCTGTGCCCGCATCTGCCCACTGCGGATGGTGGTTTCAGGCGTGCCGAGATGCCAGCGGCGCTGTGCTCCTAGTTTAGCACTGGAGCCTCCTTCTGCTTGGAGCTTCCTCCTAGAGGGCGTGTCCTCAGACACCCGAATTGCTCCTCAGTCGTTGGGGGAGTGCAGAAGTGGCTTGCTTTGTGTTGGGTGTCAGAGGCCAGGCCCATGAGACCCTGCTCTGGGACGCTCCATCCAGAAGAGCTGAGATCAGCTGGCACCCAGGCGGCTAGGTGGAGGGGTCAGCGAGTGCCGCGGGGTGATTACTGCGTAGCATATGAAGGTACCAGATCAACACCTCGTACACCTTCGGCGTTCATGGTGTCACGTGTCAGTCACGTCTCCCGGAAGGGCCGGCCCAGTGCGAGGGGCGTAGGGCGATCTCCTCTGGCTGCCCGGCTTTCGCGTCTCCACGGCCGCTCGTTCACCCTCATTTTAGGGAGGTTACAGTACAACTGAGTACAGTCTTTTCTTTCCAGTCCTGAGGTGCTGCCTTTCTGGGGTGTTTCCCAAGCCTCTGTGGCAGTATATGTGGGTCACCCTCTTCTCGGGTGCTTCGCCCCCACTCCATGCTGCTGCACCTGTTGCAGTCTGAGTGGGAGATTTTTCCCGACCGCAGCCCCAAATCCCAGGTGCTTGTTACTGTAGCTCTGTGTTCCTTCAGCCCTTGTGCCAAGCCTTGGGGCGGCCTAGAGCCTTTCTGTAGTGACAAATGGAGCGTGATGCGGTTTGTGCCAGGGGCATCTTCCTGGGTTAGGGGGAGGAGGTGGGGGTGGGGGAGGGCTGCCTTGATGATGGCCTTG
>PVIJ01014900.1:0-30810 GCA_004024925.1 Scalopus aquaticus
TTTTAACTATCATCAAGAACCTAGGGCCCAAGACCAAAATAATTTTAAACACAAGCAAATTTATTAACTTTCTTAGATGAGAAAACATTTTTGAGTTTGTATTTTTAAGAAAAGTCCCCTTAACCTTACATTGCTTTTGCTCTATCTTACTGAGGGCAGCACATTTTTAAGACAAAAGACACTTCCCCACTCCCCACCCGAGACACCATGCATGGGAGAACAGAGGAATAGGTAGGTTTGCATATTTTTAGGCTCTATTCAGAAGTCTGAGGATTGGAATTTAGCTCAAAGAAAGTTGCATTTTGATTTTATAGTTTTTACCAGATTGAAAAGTTTCAATGAGAAACTAAACAATTACAGGCCCAATAAGCAATTTAGAAGTAGATTTTGGACACACACACACACACACACACACACACACACACACGCAAACACACACCCCACTCAAAGACAGTCAGTCATCAGAGGTTATTACATTTCCCTCCCACAAAGGTTCCTAAATGGTCCCCAAACTGGGCTCTGACTGGTCCCAAAACCGGCCTCTGGGAGGTGATCAGGCTCTCCTTCCATCTGTTGGTATGAAACTGTGTCATGTTGGCTCTCGGGGATCTTACCTATTCATGAAGAAGTCTCTGGCACTTCCGTCCACATCTCCCCAGAGTCTGGGTGACCCAATGTTTGGGATTCAGAATTTGAGAGACTTAAAGAATGCACACACCACACTTAGTGCCCATAGATGGCCCCCAAGGGTCTAGGGAATTGCTTCAAAATCAAATGTATGAATATTTCTGTAGCCAAACATATCAACATTCACACTAAATTGGGATTTTAAAAAGATGTAGGTAGAATGCTCTCTCCGTCTATCAGATTTTATACTTTCACATACTCATGTGCATACATATACAAACCTTTTGGTTTCAAAGGTACAGATGTGGAATTTGGGGCAGCAAAATGGAAAATAAGTCCATTGTTCTACGTGACTTTTGCTGTTGAAAATATGATGCTTCAGGCTTTGTATAAGGAAGCTTCCATAGTTTTTGATTTGTGGCTGAGTCTTCATTTTCTCTACGTGAAGTCACAGAAGTGTCTGTGACTCTCCTATTGGCCTGAGATATCTGAGAATATTCATGTTATATTAACTCCAAGAGATTTATCCCATTATTTCTTCAAATATTTTCCTCTTCCCATTTCACTGTCTCTCCTTTTGCCGTGACCTTCTGTAGGCATTCACGGGCACTCTGACCTGCATGCTGACCTCTCCTATATATTACATTCTGTGTTTTCTCCTTCGTAAGCCTATCTCAGTTCCTCATGAGAGAATTTTCTATCTGATTTTACTAGGCAATTATTTGCTATCTGGGTGGATCCATTGGGACACATCTGGTATTGAGTGTGTCTTTGTCACACAGACCCCAAGGACAGCACTTTGTCATGGGCCCCTCACTCACACACACGCAAACAGGCTCGAAGTTGTCTATGTAAGTGTATGACACTTTTCTCTTGTGCCATATTTCTCTAGCGAGCTCAGTTGCCACTTGAAAGATGGTGAATGAGTATAAGAGAGTCGTTTTGCTGGATGGATTACAACAAATCAATGATTACAACTTTAGAATGGTTAAGTCCTTACTCGCGAGTGAGTTAAGAATCACTACAAAAATGCAAGAAGAATATGACAGAATTAATATTGCTGATCTAATGGAAGCAAGATTCCCAGGGGCTGCCTGTGTGGACAAACTGTTAGAGGCAATAAAAACAATACCAGAACTTGAAAACGTCGTTAAACGAGTCAAGAGAGAGAAGGTGAAAGGTAATAAGGTTACTCTCCCTATGCTCTCCTAATTAATTCCCAGCCTCCCAAAGACCCATCCTTGCTTGACATATGCTTCTCAATTTATGACTCAGTAGCCATGACAACATGGCACCTCACTGCCAATAAACAATCTCTTAGGGCATTTTCTTTCTATTGGGGATTGATTTATGATCCAAGACATACCTGAGGTGCAGTGAAAAACAAAAGCAAGAGGGAAGTGAGGAGAGGCTAAGACTACCTGTCTTAAAAAAGATGTGGAATTGACCAACTAAAGTTACAAAAATTGCTTTTTTTCTATTTAAAATTTTGGCACTAAATCGATCAGTGTTTTCATCTATGACCATTTTCTTCATTATATTGCTCTTCATGGTAATAAAAGATGAGGCAATATTAGATGAAGACCTACCCAGCGCTAACAAGAACCTCCCCTCTTAAACATCACTGGGTTAAAAAGAACGGAAATTTTGGTTTATTTTATGCAGAGGCCTATAACATTGCCTATTCACTCAAAAATTGAGATATTTGCTTTCAGTGGTTTGTGTACCTCAATTAAATCTTTCACAGAGCTGATTTACCAGAGTCAGCCTTATTTAAAAGGACATGACAGGGGAGCTGGGCTGGGAGGGACTTGACTGAGGTCCATGGGAAGCCAGAGAATGGAGGGGCTTTCTCCTTCTGGAGAGTGAGGAGGAAGCCACTGAGGATTGTGAGAGGGTGCCCTGCTGTGCTGTGGGTCCCCAGCCAGGCTGCCTGATGTTTAGAAGGAGGTTCAGCAGAACTAACCCAGGAGCAAGAGCTGGGAGGATATAACACTGAAACAGTGTCAATTGCCTTAGACTATCTGCTCAGGGATCACATGTCCTCCTTGTTTGTGTGTTAGTTGCAAAGAGATTGAAAGCTAAAGGGAAAAACCCAGAGAAAAAGATGAAACTGGAAGGAGACAGTACTGCCACCCCTGAACTCCTACCGAAGGACACTCTGACATCCAGTGGACCAGAGGCCTCTCCTGTGACTCAGGTAAGCATGAGGAAGGGGAGCAGTTGGAAGCCCAGGGAGAGGACTCCACTCAGGATTGGATCTTTATTAATATTCCAGCAATTGAGATATACGAATTGAGCAAGGCACAACAAAAAGGTAGTCAAAACTTCTGTGATATGACTAACACATCATCTCTACTTAAAGATGAGTTGGCAGTCAGATTAAATAAGTCTGACCCATGCTTACCATACCTAGATTTTCTGATTTGAAGACCAGTGCCCTTCCCATCACCATGCAAAGTGATTAGAGGGGTAATTGGCCTGTTTGGATCACCATGTACTTATTGACGCTACCATCTCACCTACTCTTACCTAGGGACACCTCTTCCGTGGCCAGTAGGACTCCTGGCATTTCTAAGACAAGACATTCCATATAAATAGAACCTGTTGCAAACATAAAAAAATGTTCTGTTTCTTTAAACACTGAAAACCACTGAAGGAAAATTACACTACTTCCAGAAAAGAAAAGGCACAAACCAAGAAGAGAGTGGAACAAAAAGGAGTAAGGTGTCCCAGGCGCAGACTCGGCCGCCCGGCGAGGCAGGAGCGAGTGTGTCCACAGCCATGGACGCCCCAGGCCCAAGCCAGAGCTCAGCATCCGCTTCCTCCTCCGCCCCCTCGGCTAAGGTATTTGCTTCCTGCTTCTCTTCCTCAGCTTTTTTCACCCCAGTAACAGTCATCACTGCTATTAGTTGTGTTGCTACTACTGATTGTGTGTACAATTGTTGCCAATTCACTTGCTTTGGTGATGTGTTTCCCTTGTCATGGTAAATGGGTCACTTTGATGAGAAGCCACATCCGTGTAAATTCCCATCGCCCAAGGCAGTCAGCTGTCATCTGCACCCCCGGTCAGAGTCCCCTAAGGACTTCCGGTGTGAGTGGTAGGTAGCTTGAGTTAGGATCGCACTTTCACTCAGGAAAATCATTTGTTTAGATTAAGAGGTTCGCGTCACGTTTGTGTCTGCTACCTTGTTGTTCAGTGAGCTCTTCCGGTTCATTGTGTGAAGCATCCCCTCCTAGCCGTGCTCCAGCCCAAAATTCCTGTGAAGGTTGTTGTTGGCAAATGTTAAGACAGAAGTTTTACTCACAGAATTGAATTTATATCGTTGCTGAAACTTGTAAGTTTATTTTCTTGTTTTTCTCCATCACAAACCAGAAGAGAGCGGCTCAGCACAAGGCAGCTGCCAAGAGAGGCATTCTCCAGAAGGGCCCCATGACAGTGCTGGTGCTAAAGTCATCAGAGATGTTTGAATATGAGTGTCCAGAGAAGGGGAAAGACATGATGTTCCATGCCACGGTGGTCACTGACAAACAGTTTTTCCATGTGAAGGTTTTAAACACCGACCTGAAAGAGAAATTCACAAGAATGATGGTCATTACCTTATCAGATTACTTTGAGTTCAAAGGAGTCCTGGAGGTAAATAAAGAGTCCACTGTGTCCAAAGCAGATCCCAGTCATTTGATTTATATCCCAAAGAGCATCATGAAAAGAGCAAATGAAACGCCCAAGATCGACACTCTTCTCAAGCAAGCATCGGGATCATTTGTGTATGGGTTGTTTGAAATTCATAAGGTAAGTCCTTAAAAGCATTTTTCATTTTCTCCATCACAGAAATTAAGCATCGTGCCTTGTCTAGTCCTACTTAGGGACCTGATATGAGAACCCAGTTCTCAGCTCTTTCTCAAATGGGGCGGGGGGTATATTCACTTCTTTTGCCCAAGATACCTCCAGCCGAGTTCTTTGAAAAAGATCCACTAAGAAACCTTGTCATTTCACCAGCTTGATTATCTAGTCTGTCACCATGGAAAAGGACACTACAAGCCATCTATCAAAATGCACGTGTTAATAATTGTATGTCTAAGCTCCACAACAACTGTATCAACCATCACATTCTTTTCCCTTTGAAAAATGGGCTACCCACTGAAGTTGAATGCTGGGCACGTATTTAGGGTAATAAATAGATCAGCTCTTATACTTGGGAATGTCAGTAGATTCAGTTAAGCAAATGTAGAACCATTCCCTGCTGCCTCCTCTAGCTTACTTGTTTATTGATTATTCATGAGCAGTTCATTGAAGACTGAGAAATACACACGGCATAAGGATTGGAAGATGCGGTATTCTAATTCCCTTATGGGGAAAAAAGGCAAAGACAAAGAGAATCTTGCTGATATGTCTATTTACAAATTCAGGATACTAGATAGCATAATGCTTTCAGTCTCTCTAAAATTATGTGAATTCACCTAATATTTGATATGAGTGACTGCTTCGCAGTGCTGTATATCCATGTATCTTTTGTTTTGACTCCATCTCTTTCATACATTGTCTTGAGGAGACCCTACTTACATATACAGTTATAAAGCAGATGAGTGATAGCTTCAGTAGGACACTAAGATTGTGAACTGTAGAAGTTAGTTCAGTAGGAATAAGATATTGGAGAAGAGTGAGTAAATGGAGAAAGTTGAAAAAGAATTCATGAGTTACTAGACCTTCCTTGTTCTATAGATTCTTTATAAGCTAGTGGTTGAATATTTGCTGTCAATGTCCATTCATTTCTGTAAAGGAGCAAAAGAAATTCTCCTAGGTTTTCTGATTCCACTGAATCCAGTTATTTTCAGGAATTAAAATTTCTCTTGCAGTGGAAGTAGTAGGAAATAGGACAAAATACTCTAAAATTACCAGATAAAATAATCTATAAACAAGAAAGCCAAAAATTTATTACTTTAAAAATTATATTAATTTTATTGTTATTTATATCTTTTACACTTTGTATTCCCTTTGGGTACTCCACCACCAATTCATCCGTTATCCATCTCCGTCCTCCCTTGTGTCCTTTTCTACTCCACTTTGTACCCTTATCCTCCCATTCCCCCACATCCGCTGAGTGTCTCTATCCTATTTGGTTTTCCTATAGTCCTTTTAGAAGTGAAACCATTTGATAGTTTTCTCTTTCTTTCTGGCTTATTTCTCTGAGTATGATCCCCTCTAATTCCATCCATGTCACTGCAAATTGCATGTGTTCATCTTCTTTGAATGCTGACTAGTATTCCATTGTGTATATGTACCATGTCTTCTTTTTTTAAATTTATTTTATTTTTTATTTGTATCTGTTACATTACTGTATATTCCCTGTAGGTTTCCCACCACCAATTCATCTGTGAACCATCACCACAGTCCCTTGTGCTCCCCTTTCCCCCGTTCTGAGCCCCAATCCTCCCCCCTCTCTGTCTGGTTGACACTCTTGTATTTGGTTCCCCTATATTCCTGTTATAAGTGAGACCATTCGATATTTTTCTTTTTGGCTTATTTCGCTGAGCATGATCCCTTCTAGTTCCATCCATGTTGCTGCAAATTGCATGTGTTTATCTTTTTTGAATGCTGAATAGTATTCCATTGTGTATATTTACCACGTCTTCTTGATCCAGTCATCTATTTTTGGGCATCTGGGTAGTTTCCATATCTTCGCTATTGTAAATAGTGCTGCAGTAAACATACGGGTTCATGTATCCTTTCGGATTAGTGTTTTTGTGTCCTTTGGGTAGATTCCCAAAAGTGATATTGCTGGATTGTATGGAAGCTCCATTTTTACCAGTTTGAGGAATCACCATACAGCTTTCCATAGTGGTCGGACCAGTTCACATTTCCACCAGCAGTGTAGAAGACTTCCTGTTTCTCCACATCCTTTCCAGCATTTGTTGTTGCTTGTATTTTTAATGTGTGCCATCCTCACAGGTGTGAGGTGGTATCTCATTGTGGTTTTGATTTGCATTTCCTTGATTTTAAGTGATGTTGAACATTTTTTCATGTACCTGTTGACCATTTGCTTTTCTTCTTTGGAGAAGTGCCTTTTTTAGCTCTTCTGCCCATTTTTTGACTGGATTATTGGCTTTGTTTTTGTTGAGTTATGACAGTTCCTTTTAAATTTTTGTTACCTGTCCTTTATCGGTTGTATTGTGTGCAAAGATTTTCTCAGATGGTAGGGTGTCCGTTAGTTTTGGTTAATGTCATCTTTGCTGTACAGAAGCTTTTTATTTTTATGTAATCTCATCTGTTATCTTGTCCTTCACTTCCTTCGCTTTGGGGGGATGTATCTTTCAAGATTTTGCTGAGATGTATGTCATGTAGAGTTTTGCCTGTATTTTCTTCCATAAAGTTTATGGTTTCAGGTCTTACATCCAGGTCTTATATCCGTTTTGACTTGGCTTTTGTGCAGGGTGTGAGGTAGTAGTGTAGCTTCATTTTTTTGCATGTGTCTGTCCAGTTTCCCCAGCACCATTTATTGAATAGACTGTCCTTGTTCCACTGCATTTTCTTTGCTCCTTTGTCAAAGAGTAGTTGTTCATACGTATGCTGCTTTAATTCTGGGTATTCTATTCGGTTCCATTGGTCTTTGTGTCTGTTTTTGTTCCAGTACCATGCTGTTTTAATTATTATGGCTTTGTACTATAGTTTGAAATCAGGGAGTGAAATTCCTCCGTTTTCTTTCTTTTTAGTCAGGAGGAGGGCTTTAGCTATACGGGGTTTTTTGTGGTTCCATAAAATTTCATCAGTATTCGATCTCTTTCTTTGAAGAATGTCATTGAGATTTTTATTGGAATAGCGTTGAATCTTTAAATTGCTTTTGATAGGATTGCCATTTTGATAATGTTAATCCTTTCAATCCGTAGCGGGGTATATCTTTCCATTTTCTTGTGTCTCCCTCTATTTCTTTCAACAGTGTTTTTATAGTTTTCTTTGTATAAGTCTTCTACATCTTTTGTTAGATTTATTCCCAGATATTTGATTTTTTTGGTTTCAATTTTGAAGGAGATGAATCTCTTAATTTCTTCTTCAGATTGTGTTATAGCATATAGGAAGGCTACTGATTTTTGTGCATTGATTTTGTATCCTGCCACTTTACTGAACTGGTCTATAATTTTGAGTAGTTTTTCTATGGCGTTTTAGGGTTTTGTATATATATTATCATGTCATCTGCAAATAGAGACAGTTTAATTTCTTCTTTTCCTTTTTGGATTCCTTGAATGTCTTTCTCTTGTCTTATTGCTCTGGATAGGACTTCCAATATTATATTGAAAAGCAATGGTGAGAGTGGACATCCTTGCCTTGTTCCTAATCTTAGTGGAAAGTCCTTCTGCTTCTCACCGTTGAGGGTAATATTGACCGTGGGTTTGTCGTATATGGCTTTTATTATGTTAAGGTATGTTCCGTCTATCCCAAGGATTTTCAGGGCTTTTATCATAAATATATGTTGCACTTTGTCAAATGGAAAACCAAAAATTTTGAAGGAAGACAAAAAAACATCAAGTCTCTGAGAAGACCTCGCCCAAATTATACATACATCTGCCTGTAGTTGCTCTTTGACATCTTGTGCTTACTGATCACAGGGTCTTTCTCATATATATGGAAGTTACTATGTTTTCAAAAACTGAATGTTAACTTTCTGTTGCAGAAAAGAGTGAATAAGAAGAACACAATCTATGAAATACAGGATAATACAGGGAAGATGAATGTAGTGGGGAGTGGAAGATGGCACAATATCAATTGTGAGGAAGGAGATAAGCTTCGACTCTTTTGCTTTCAACTGAGAATGATTGACCAGAAGCTGAATCTGACATGTGACAATCACAGTTTCCTCCAGGTGGGGTGTGGTAGAGAAACATTAATTTCTTAAAGAGGAAAATACTTTTGTTTAGGTTTTGAGAGCACCAGATTCTTGTTTTGTTTTCTTAGCCATAGTCTGCAAGAAGAGATCACAAACCATGTCCTCACTCTGGTTGTTAGGGAGTTTAAAAAAGATATTGAAGAGAAGAGGTCATTCATGTGGACTTCAAAGGGTATGACAGTTGTGCCAATTAATAAAGTATTTGAAGAAATTAGGAGAGCATGGAAGTAGTTTCACAGTGTTCAAGAGCAAGGCTTGAATAAGACCTGTTTTGAATTCTGGATTCACTCTCAGTAGTTAGCCAATATTGGGGAAACAGTTTTACCACTTTGGTCCTCTAGAGCGACCCAAGTCTCATAGCATGGACCGAAATGTTAAGGGACAGAAGTATATGCATTATCTCACTGCTTGGCACAATGTGAGAAACTGTTTTACTGAACAAGGTGAAGACATTAGGAAGCGGGGCTAGGCGGAGGAAAATGCACGCCCCTCCTCACTGGTGTGAAGTAGTATGTGAGTTCCAAATAGCTGAAATTTGGTGGCTGCAGAAAACTGTAGGAAGATGAGGTCAGAGAATAAAGAAATGGGAGTGGTAGGCAGACAACAAAGGCTGTCAGAATTAAATAACAGGGAAAATTCCTATTTTCATTGTGAAAATAAGTGTCACATTGAAAGATTTTATGCAGAAAAATGCTTGATCACTTTGACATTTTAGCAAAAAAATAATAAAGCTAGGTTTCGGCGACAGAGATATCAACTAGAATCAATAGTGTGTGTCAATTTAGAGTTAATTGTCAATTTACCTTGAATGACATTGCTGAAAGAAATAATAACGCAATTATTTATACTCCTATAAAAATAAGCACTCACCATGTGTAGGGAACTGATACAGCATGAGACATCTTCTTGATTCCCATGTCATTGATATAGATGCTCAAGCTCATTAAGGAATAAATAATTTGCCCCCATTGCAAGTAACAGGTGAGACCCTGACCCAGGATATCTAGCTCTGGAGTCAGACTTCGAACAAGCTAAGGGGGAGCTGGGAAAGACAGAGGTGAATCTTGGAGAGGAGGGAACTGGTATTTGAAAGAGAGATGAATTTACAGACACTACACATGAAAATGAAAAGAAGTGAACAGAGCAATCAAGGGTGAAGAGGAAAAAATGCATAAAGAAATCACAAAAATGTTGAATGAGAAAGCAGCTCAATTCAGTGGATGCCAGATAAATGGCCAAGGGGCCCCCAGTCCTTGAAAAGGGACATCTTAGACAAAAAGCACATGTTACAGGCACTGGACTCGCCAGTGCAGGGGAGGAACGGGCACATACTCCCTGCCACACACTGGTGAAGAGTCCACAGGACTCTTGGAGCTAAGCAAAGTTAAGCTGTGTGTACATAATTACCTAGCAACCCGTCATGTTCAGGTGTACAGATGGATACACATGTCTGTGGTAGCACTTCTCAGGTCCCTTACAGAGTCCCTGTCTTTTACCTCAAACCCAACTCCCCCCACCCCCAGTGATGCATGTAACTCCTGTTGCCTCCTCTCTTTCCTGTCCCTCAGGACAGGAATGCCCTTGTGTTAATATTTAAATGATGAATCTGATTTTTGAAATAGCAGGAAAAAAACATTCATTTAAGGCTTTGAAAAGACATGAAATGATAAAAGATATTAAAAACTTGGGAGCATGGAGAACTAATTTTACATAGCATTTGAGAGAGAGGCTTTTGAGACAAAGGCTCTTGAGTCAAAGCCAGTTTGAATCTGGCTCCCTCACTGCATATTGAGGAAAAGTTTAAATGTTCCTTATAAGTTTGGCTTGACTGAAAAAAGTTTGGCTTAAAAGCTAAATAAGAGAATGCCTGCGTGTTCCTTAATTTCAGTGCCTTGTACATCATGAGAAATCGATGCACTATAGATCCCAAAATTCTTAGCAAGGTAAAGATTGCCGGAAACAGTCCAATGAGCAGGGTGGAAGAGAAGGAGCGAAAGAACTGACAGAAACAAAGTGGTGTTTAAGAGAAGCAGGGCGTGGGGACGCAAGGCTCCATGGCACAAGTGCCAGGAGGGTCCAGAGGACTCATTTTTATTCAGCCAGACCACCCCCCAGGCTGGTTCCAAGACAACGATTCATTCTCTTATTTCTTAGTATTCAGCACTATTTTGGCACACGTTCACTGCCAAGGTTCTGCATTATCAGGTTATTATCTCTTTTTTCTACTCTAGTTTGTTTCCATAGGCGTAGTCTCACTGACAAAAGGAAGGACATCGTGATCTGCCCCGGGCCAGTGTTGGGCCATGTTGACCAGTCTTCCAGTCATGACCCCGGCATTTTCTTTGTTTCAGTACTTCACGCTTTGGGGTCTCCAACAAAAGATGTTGAAGATTTCTAGGGAAAATATCACATGCAATTAAATACGCAAAGCCATGAAACAGCAAAATGAATCTGTACAATTTAGCTCTGTGTGGAAGGACACAGAAAACAGGAGGGGAGAGCAGGCAGCTGGATGGGGAGCTGCCAGAGGATTCTTCCTGGAATCTTCACTGTAAAAATATGAGTAAATAAATGAAAATCCTTATGTAAAGGAATGTTTGATAATTTTATATTCAGCAAAAATTATTCAGTAAATTATTTGGAGTAGTATATCAGAGAGAAGCCATATTTGGAAAAGGTCACTTAGAATCCAGTTAAAAAAAAAAAATTCCTGTAAATGAAAAGCTATACTTCACTTAATATTGGAAAAAAATGAATCCTTTCAGGTAAAGAGAAAAAGCAAACAGAGAAACTCTGAGAGCATGCAACTACCCCAGAAGCTGAGTCAGTCTCCACCAACTTCAGGAACCAGCACAGCCCTAATCAAAATTAAACCCCATGAACTTCAGTGGCCTCCACCAACCCCATCCAGCAGCTACTTAACCAAGGTACAATCTCGGGGTTCTATTTCTTGTGTCTCCTGACTATAAATTACAGGGATTATTCATATGTCAAAGAACCTCCCCTTTAATCCCAAAGTACCCACAGTCTCTATGTAATGCGATCACTGAGTCACTCTCCAAATGCAAACACTGAGATACTCCTAGGCAAAAATCCTTGGCTATTTGCAAGCATGCATTATGAAGTGACTGCTGATGCCACCGGCGCCCCTGTCTAGTGTTGCTGCAGCTGGAGCGGGGGAGAGGTGAACACACCCATGGAGATGAACACAGGAGTGCAGGAGTGAGTGTGTGCAGCCTGATTTCCAGTTTTGCACATTCCAAGTTCTTTACCAACTATTTTGGCATATGTTATTTCTCTGTTAGGAATTCATCTCTCCATCTTGGCATTGGTGCACATTTCAAATTCCAGCTGCCAGTTTAAGTGTTTTCTTCTGGCAAGTCTTTGCTGATGCAAGGCTACCCGAATGACGAGTCCTGCAGAACTTCCTTTGATGGGTCCTCCTGCCAATGAGGTTAAACTACTACATTCTGCAGACATAGGAAGACCAATAAACAGAGGTGCTTCCAACCCCTCCTTGACTGGGGTATCCATGTACAGGGCCAGAATAAAGCAGGATATAACTGTGGGTCAATACAGACATTAAAAATCCCAAGGTAGACTATGGAATAACAAGAATAATGATTTTTTTTTCTTTTTTAAGTATTTATTGGGTGCTGGCTCTAAAACTTGTGTTCCTTATGTATATTATTTCAATAATTCTTCACCATATAGGGCCTCCCTGGTGGTGCAACGGGTTAAGCGCAGCACCATGAAGCTATCCAGAGCCACTGCAGCATGAGTTCGATGCCTGGCCGGGGAGCTTCCCACATGGCACCTCAGACCTCTCCTGCCTCGCCCGCTGCTCCCCTCAGCAGTGTACTTCAGTTGATCTGCCTGTTCTGCTCCCCACTCTGTCTCTGGTGAATCCTCTCACCACTTCACACCTCTGGCCTACACCCCAGCTTGTATGTATAAATAAATAAATCTTTAAAAAAAATTCTTCACCATATAATTTTTTTTTAAGATTTATTTATGCATACAAGCTGGGGTACAGGCCAGAGGTGTGGGGCGGTGAGAGGGTTCACCAGAGACAGAGTAGGGAACAGAACAGGCAGATCGATGGAAACACTCTGCTGAGGGGAGCAGCAGGCGATGCGGGAGAGGTCTGAGGTGCCATGTGGGATTCTCCCCGGCCGGGCATTGAACTCGTATCTCTGCTGCTGACAGCGCCACAGGACAGCGTTTAATCCCTGCACCACCGGGAGGCCCCTTCACCATATAATCTTGCATGTGCTATTCTCTATTTCATTTCACATAGAGGAATCTGGGCTACATAGAGGTTAAAAATCTCCAAATTCTCAAAAACAGGAAGTATCAGTCAGAATTCATTATCTGGTCTTACTGAATTCCAAAACCTTGAGTATTTTGCTGTGCAAACATGGTGTCAGTTAGAAAGCAGCTAGCTATTCCAATGTATCTGATCTGTTCATAGAACTTTCTACATGGGCAGAGTCGTGCTTGGGCCTTGCAAGCCTGCTTATGGAGAACAAGGTAGCCAGGGGTGGTTCAAGGGCTCTTCACTAGGAAGCTATGCTCCAGAACCAGGCGCTTCAAGCTTCATCTTCGCTATCAAAATGTGACACTTATGATTAGATTACCAAATGCCAGAAGTAATAAAGTTTCAGCAAATTGATCTAATATTATAAGAGGTGGTGAAAAATCAAGGCAGTAAATATGTCTTATTTTAGAAGCACTGTCCTTTCCTTCTTGAACAAGTCAAGGAAATGGTAATGTCCTAGACAGAATCTTTACAGTATCGAGTTTGGCTGAGAAACCTCTAGGATGCAGGTAACTTGGATGTCCAAGGATAGCAGATCCAGCCTGTTGAACTTTAAAACTTGAACATGTAATAGGCACGATTGAATGCAGAGTAGATTTGCATATGTAAGAATGTAAGAATTAATGTAAGAATTAATCTTTAATCATTTTTGTCTTAGTGTTGGTTTTGCTTTCATAGGCCAAGTACCTGAGGATGGTCAGGGGCTACCGTAACAAAGAAGCTGTGTTCCACACACAGCTTTGTCAAGTGTTCTCGAATATGCCTGACTATCAACAACTGGACTTTACAAAGTAGATTACTGAATGCTGGAAGTAGGAAAATCTTGACTAATTAACCAATGTGATGAGTGTTAAGAGACTTTCACTAGTGCAATTAAAGGAAGTAAATAAAGGTATATGATTTTAGCAATATTTCTCTCATTTGCTTGGGAAACGTATAAAATAAAGTTAATGGCAAAGCTCTGGGTAGAATGTTGAATACTTCCAAGTAAAAGTGAACCCTGGAAGATTCAGACTACCTGACCCACACAACAGAGCATGCAGAATCTTCCCTAGGAATTGTGGATTTAAGAGACTCTTTCCTTTAGGGTGAGAATGAGAATATATCAAGTTGGAGAGCTGGATTTCCAGTATACTAAAGAGCTGGGGAACCTATGTTTTGGCTTCATGAGAAAAACTTAGTTGGTAGAAGCTCATGTGTGTCCAATTTTGTTGTAAGATATGCTTCCTTTATAACAAAAAACCATACTAATAGTTGTGCCTGATAAATTATTTAAGCCAGTTTTACAGGAAACGTTAACTAGTATTCTACTCCAGATGAATGATATTTGAATCATTTGAGCTTTCAGCATCTGCAGAGAAGTGTAATCCTGGTTGAAACAGGAAGAGGGTAATGATGGAGTATCTGAATATGCTCTCTTATTCCTACGGTAATTCAAATCTAAGCAGCATAGCGAGATTCTGTTTTAAAAGTAAGTTGTTATATCTGATTATGAAAGCAACTTAACAAAAGAAAAAACATAAATTTCAGAACGAAGACTGTCCCCACGAGGATGCAGCAATTCCAGGACCAGCGTGGCCTTCCAGCAGCTACAGGGACCAGCCCAAAGCCACTGCGGCTCCAGACTCTCCACATGCCAAGGGGAACACCCATGCAGCTCCTGTTTACCAAGACTCCAGCTCCCTGCCACGACCATTTTCCCTCCCATGAAGATCATGTCAGGGATCAACAGAACATGGAGAGAGCAGCTCACTAGTCCCTGTTAGGTATAATTCTTTATTTATCAAAATCTGTCATATATCTATCAATTGTATACTTTGAGGTCCTTAGGTACATTCACATTCCAACACCTCGTCCTCATTAGGGTAAGTCTATGACCCAGTGGAAACTAACCATCCCTATTCCATACAGTAATTTGTTTAATTTTATATTTGTGTTTCCTTTACTACATGGTGACAGAGGCAGCTTGAAGTAGAAATTGGTGGAGAAATATAGAGCCAACCCAAGCACTATCACCAATTTTTCTTTCTCTCTCTCTCTCTCTTTTATTTTTTTGTTATATAAATGGAACATGTCCATGGGACATACATGAACAAAAATCATAAATTTTTACCATCTGAAATCTCTCTTCTATCAAATGCCACATTTTGGAAAATAGTCTCTCTGATTTTACCTTTTGGTATGCAAGTACAAAGAATATCATTTGTCTCAGATTGAATCGCATTATATATATTTTTCTATAACGCAGGATTTTTTTTTCACTTAATGTGTCCTGAAATATTTTTTTAATCGAGGTAACATTGGTTTACAATGCTGTATATGATGCAGAAGTCTAAGTTCACACCTATTCAGATGTATGTTACCACACCACATCTACCACCAAGGCACCCACAGTCCAGTGAGTCAACCAATACAGATTTAAATTATTATTTCAATATATATTAAAATTATATGATTAGTCAATAAATTAGGATATTTCCATACCCGTGCAGTGAATGTAAAACATGAGTCCATCGTGTCATCTTCCATGACCTTACAGTAGTGTTGGGGTAGAGAGGAAAATTTCCCCACCCATTGGGTTCTTCTGGGGCTGGACCAGCAATCAAATGAACATCAGACAGATTAGTAGCAGAAAGAGAAAATTAAATTACATGCAAATGGAGACTCTACATAGATATGGTTTGTAAGGTAATGGAGCACAATGAAGGTAGTTATCTAGAGCCAAAAGAAAAATGAAATGTGGAATGTAAGGACCAAAAATATGATTGGAGATCTACTGAATTAGCTACTTGAGTAACTGAATGGAACCAGTTATTTCATGTCAACAGGACTATTGCTTCTGACAAATATTAGTGTCTTCTTGAAAAATGCCAGAAGCTGCTTCATTTGGCAGACAAATGCCCAGTATGTTCCTTTGAGGACATTAATTCTGAAAAGATATCCATTGTTCTGGGCTAAAGCACCACCTCAGGGGTTGGCAATAGAAGCATAGACTGGATTTACCCCTCTTCCCCCTCAGGGCACAGCCCATGCAAGCTGTCCATTCCAGGCCCAGCCTGATCTGGTCATGATGACACCCAAAATACAAACCAAAATTTCGCAGGGTGTACCCCACACTGAATTTCAGGCCAGACTATTTGTTTTTAAGCAACTCAACAAAGAATTAGACTCCTGGTGAAGCACTCCTTTAGAAACAAATGAAATGTTTATTATTTTTTCCCCATTTATAAATTTTACAGATGCAAAACTTGACATTGGAATGGTGCAAAAAAGTATGAAAGTGAAAATCAAAGAACCCCTAACACTGCATACTCCAGCATTAACAGTGACATATACAGATCTATATATAGCCCAATGTCAACCATATATTTTTTATCTGTGCTTCGATTTTATCTCCATAAACATCATCATTTATGGCATCCAGGTTTTCGGAAGAACCATTGAAGTTTCCACATCTAAATCAGAACTGAGAGGTGGTATCTTGATTTCCTAGCTGCGCGTACACACGTTATTTGACCTGTGACCTGTTTGCTCTGAGTTAACTTTCCAGTCCAGGAAGCACCTGGAAGAGAGTTGGATGCCATTTCTGTCAGAGACTGAGCCATCCCAGAAGGACTGAAGTGCTCTAAATCTAGGAGAACCATAGAACTCCCAGAAACTGTTAATTGCCTGGAGTGAAGGCCATTCACTGATTTTTAACTGTCTTTGTCTAACTCACTATCAAGTAGCCTGTTAGAAATGAGGTGTTAGAACTGTTTTCTTTGATGCACGATGCTTGGAGGCTGTTCTCAGATTAGTTTGTTGATCTAATAAAAGCACCTATTAAAGATTCAATCCCTGTCCTTTGTCTTTTGGTTTTGACAATTGTGGCAGGCAGAATAGAACCTGGTATTTTCCACCAACATAATTATTGTTTGTAGTTTGCATTCCTTATTTAACAGTATGTATTAGAAACCTTTCTGTGTCAAAACATAAAAATCTAACTTATGCTATTTAAACTGTGTGTCACATTCAGTAACAAATTTTTGTGACTTATTTAATTATCATTTTATTTTGGATAGTATCAATTGTTTCAAAATATTCATAATTTAAAGGAGGATTCAAGTAACGTCATGAGTAAACATATTTTTATGGTAAATAGGTTAAACTCATGGAGGGGATGAGGGTGTTTGATTCTTCCTTCTCTAGAATTTACTAAGTTGGCGAATAATAAAATGAACATCAGACAGATTGAGAAGAGAAAAAAACAAGCAGAGAAAATGTTTATTGACATGTACACCTCTTGTATAAATGGGTGAGACCCTGTAAAACTGAGTAACTCACAAAAATGATTTAAGTCCTTAAATAACTACAGTTAGAGACAAACGATGTTGGGTGAGAGGACACCAGCTTTCTCCATTGGTAAATTGATAAGACTTAATCTTCCAGTCCAGAGTTAGATTAGTCTTCTGGGTACAGCAAGGAAGAAACCCTTACAAAGGGAGGTTTTCCTTTATACATTTAAATATCACTTACAAAGGGACAACTTCCACCAGCTTTAAGAGCCCCTCCAATGAAATAATCCTCACTAGCAAGAAAAATATTTTGATGGTGGCACATTTTGTTCCCCTACAGTTGGGATTTCTGGATCATAGAAATAAACAAATTGGTTAATAATATTGCCAAAGTGATATTGCCTGTGATACTTCTAAGAACATAGTTCATAACGATAACATCATTGTCATATTCACAAACACTGTATGTTATTAATCTAATGAATTAGAAATACTCATTGTTTTAAAATCTGTGGTCTAGTTTTTGTGGATTTTCTTAAAAGTATGATTGTTTTTATTACAAAAGCAATAGGTGCTTGTTGCAAAGAAATAAAAAACCACGAAACTCTATTGAAAACATCCATAGTTCTGAGGTAGAACAGGAATTTCGCACAATGGCTAAAGCCCCCTTCTTACCCATCCAGTATTTCTGAAAAACAGCTGTGCGTGTTTCAGAACAAAGTGTCTCAAACCCTATTATTTTATTGCATACTGGGTGCCACTAGCTATAAAATTTCTCCTGTTTTATCTAACAGGAGGTTAGGTGTCAGGTGCTTTTGATAAAATTGGCCAAATCTCATTATCCCAATCTAAATTCCTGCCCCTTTAGTTAAACAAAGCTGGCCAAAACTCATTCAGGATCCCATCTGTGAACCCCTGCCCCTCAAACTAAGTAGAACAGCAGCTTTAAGACCCAAGATGAAGTTCTGCTCTGAATCTGCCCTTACTCTTTTGAGTGTGTCCTCTCACCTACAATGAAGCTTCATTTCTAACTCACTTATGCTGACTCCTGCATGAATTCTTTCCACCATAGAAGTCAAGAACCTTGGGGTCCTTCACCAGCCCTGGACCCCAATGGTTCTACCTTTCAAGTTGGGCACATTTCCCATTGTTTTGGTAAGGTGTAATATGCATGCGGTAATATTTACCAGTGCAAGTTCTGTGACTTATGCACTTGTTTAAGCACCACAAAATCAAGTTATAGAACAGTTATATCATAATAAAAATGTCCTTCATGTTATATTATTGTCAACTCTTCCCCCAATTCTGAGGTCCTAGCAACCAAGGATAGTGTCTCAACTTACACTTTTGCTTTTTCAGAATTTCACAGCATGGCATTAAAAATGTAGAATTTTGAGTCTGGCTTTGTTCACTTAGTTTAGTGCATTTATGAGTTAATGTTGCTATGTGTGTCATTGGTTTATTCCTTTGTAATGCTGAGTAAAATTTAATCGTGTGGATCCACCACCGTTTGTTAAACAAATTTCAAAGAAAAGAACACAAGGGACCATGGAGATGGATCACGGGTGAATTGGTGGTGGGCTACCCAAGAGGAATGCAAAATGTAAAAGACATAAAAATAAAAATATATATTATAAAAAAAAATTCATCTGAATAAACTTAGAAATCTAATTGATTTTATTAAATTGTTAGGGGGAGAGAATGTCCTGAACAAACTCCACAAGCTCAGGTTTTATGGACTCCACTCCCACCCCAGGCCAAAGAGAGCCAAGGCACCAAGGACTGCAAATCCCATAATGCCATCACCACTGAAGGGAGGATTGCTGGGAACTGAGGGCGGAGTTAAGCAGCCAGGCTTGTTATATAACTAACCAGAGACACGCGGGCCTTGTTTAGTTGGTTTTTCACCGGCCTTCAGCGCGTTCTTGAGGTCTCAGCTCAGCGGAACTGGTAGGACATATTCACCGATTTCTCTCTCTCTCTTTCTCCCTAGGTTATTCCTCTCTTCACTTCCCCTTTTGGTAAATAAGCCCTTTCTTAACCTTTTAGTGTGTGCCTGCAGTTGAGTCTCATTGAAAGTCCTTTTTATTGTGTGGGTGAGCACTCACACTCAGGCCAACCCATTTCACGTGGGGTTGCCCTATAACAAAATGATTCATGAATCAGGCAGCATTCTCATTTAGAAAGTAGAAGGCACTCACAGGAGCTGCAATAAATGGAAGGTTTTAATCACAAAGAAAGTGGGACACGCTATAAGCAAAAGAAAAGGAAGATTATTTCTGGTAAAGTCCCCTTTCTTTAGTGGGTGGCCAGGGGGTTTTATCATACAGATTTACCTCACTAACTCTGCCTGGGAAACTCCAGATTGATTGGTTTAAAATTCTACCTTGGGGAGGGCCTTCCTGGTGGCGCAGCGATTGAGCGCTGTGCTGTGGAGCTGTCTGCGCTGTGGAGCTGTCGGCAGCGCCCGCGATGCGGGTTCTACACCCAGCCAGGGAGAATCCCGCATGGTGCAGCAGATCTCTCCTGCCTGCCCCGCTGCTCCCCTCAGCAGTGATTTCTGATCTGCCTGTTCTGCTCCCCACTCTGTCTCTGGTGAGTCCTCTCGCCACCCCTCCGCCTCTGGCCTGTACCCCAGCTTGAACAACAACAACAAAAAAATTCTACTTTGGGGAGAAGAGGAAGCTGCAATTAGGGTAAGTGTGAAGTGTTGGTGGGACTGGATGACTCCATTTTGAGCTTGTCTTTCTGTTTTTGACAATCAGTTTCCCAGATAAGGAACAATTAAGTTAATTACAGTTTTGCATAATTCCAAATAAAACTACTAGAAGTATTCACATGCAGATTTTTTGGGTGAACATATGTCATCGTTTCAAGTGGGTAAAAAATGGGGAGAGATTGCTGGATCATTTGGGAAATGTACGTTAAATTTAATAAAATTGTCAAAGTTTTCTAAGGTGACTGCACCACTTTTCATTTCCACCTGCAATGTGTGAGAGCTCCAGTTGCTCTGCAGCCTCCTCGGGGCTTAGCATTCTACAGGTGTATGTTTTCTTTGAAAATTGTCAAACTCTCAAAGTGCTTGTAGGGCTTAGCATTCCCACCTCCCTGGAAGAACAGGTTGGTTCCTCTAGGGCTTTATCAGCACATGGTGTGATCATTCTTATTCAATTGTAATTGTAGCCTTTTGAGTTGGTGCTTCATGTAATCTCAGCATAGTTTAAATTTGCATTTCCTAAAGATGACCTAGGTTGAACATCTTTTTTTTTTTTTAAAGATTTATTTATTTATACATACAGCTGGGGTACAGGCCAGAGGTGTGGGGCGGCGAGAGGGTTCACCAGAGACAGAGCGGGTAGCAGAACAGGCAGATCAGAAATACACTGCTGAGCGGAGCAGCGGGCGAGGCAGGAGAGGTCTGCGGCGCCATGTGGGAAACTCCCCGGCCGGGCGTCGAACTCGCGTCGCCGCTGCCGACAGCTCCACAGCGCAACGCTTAACCGCTGCGCCACCAGGGAGGCCTGAACATCTTTTTATGTGCTTGTTACCTATGTATCTCTGTCTATTTAAAAACGTAATTGTTTTCATATTATTGAGTTTTGAGAGTTTTTACAAATTATGGGTACAAGGTATTTAGCAGCTATATGACTAGCAAATGTTAAGCCATTTCTAGCAATTCCACTTCATTCTTTCTTTGTCTCCCTTTTACTATGGAAGTTGGTCATCCAATGGCACACACTTTCCAGCCATTTTATAGGCCCTACTTGATAGGGTCAACATCAGTGCCTTCTCTGACATTGGTTCTCGATTGTCTCCTGGCAGATTTTCTTTTCTTCTACTTCTTGTGTGCCTCACACTTTCATTGAAAGGCATGTGTTAGGATAGAGACTGAGGATAGAGACACGTCATGTTTATGTCTGGAAATGAGTGTGGATTGTCGTTTACTATATCTTTACCATGGGCATTGACTTAATCTGTGAAGAGCACATCTGGGTCTGAGATCTGTTGTTGCTTTTTACTTTCAGCGTGTGCTATGTGAACTATAATGCAATGAGCCAGCATCTTATCTGCAAGTAAAAATAAAGCTATATTGGGGGGGGGGGGCGCGGATCTTTAGAGGATGACAATCCATGTGCATGTCCCGACATGGGGAAGGAATGCAAAGTCTGCAGGCAAACTAATACAGTTCTTTAAAAGGGGAAAGAAAAACATACAAAAGCAGTGGTGCCTGCATATCAGAGCAGAGATTGTTTTTTCGAAAGCTGGTATCTGCTACCATGGGTTGATTTCTGAGTAGACTGGCGTCATCTCTCCAAGCTCCCCCCAATTCCAGGTGTCAGGATGCTGTTTGACTGAGGCTAATGTATTCAGTTGTTAATGCCAGTTACCAAGCAGCTCTGTGCAGTAGATGTGCATAAACTTGAGTCTCCTAGTGACCCCAGATTCAGTTTGGATGTTCACTTTAACAGTTTTTATTTCATGACTTCTTGTCATTTTACAACCACAGGCTTAAAATTCCTCAGTTGTTGTACCATCAGCTTACAATTCTTCCTTTTATATTTGAACTAAGAAAACCAAATAAGGGATCAAGGAAAAAAGAGTAACAGTAAAAAACACAACAAAACAAAAATAAACATACAACTATCAATCAGAAACATTCCTCAGGGGGGAGAGAGAGAAGGCTCAAAATGAGGGTGGGAAGAGCACAAGGGACTATGGTGATGGTGCACGGGTGAGATGGTGGTGGGAATTCTAGGGGGACTATATCTTAGAAAAGAAAGCAAACATTGTTTAAAAAAAAGAACAATGATATAAAATATATATGAATAAACAAATAATTTTTAAAAAGGAAATAATTCGTTACATGCTCTTGACCATCTCCTGCCCTTAATTGTAGTGAGGAGGTCCTGGGTGCCTGGTTAGCTTGGTGGTAAGCTCAGGTTGTGGGGAGAGGGGAGGAGACTCCTCTGTTGTCCTGGTCCAGACTCAGTCTTTGGTGGGCACTGTCCCTGAGTCTTAGTGGTGAGGCTTTCACTTCCCCAGATGTAGGAGAACCCTTATATTCTGCATTGAGAATCTATTCCTACTTTTTCCAAGAGTAGAATAACTTTCTCTTCCCTCTTTCAGTTTTTCACCTACCCCCTAAAGATGGCACAACTTGCTCTTCTTCCACCAGAGTATTTTTATTTGTAGGGAAGGACCAAGCAGGTCCTTCTCACAGTGACTAATTGTCCCCTCACCTGGCCCTCCTCCCCACTACCCTCCACCTTGAGGAAGTCATTCTTGATTCTTACATCTTGCCAGATATTCTGTGTCTACTAACTGCCCCCAAGTGAGGAAGTATTTTACCCTTCTTGGAGGTGTTATCTGTTTGCTCATATTTTTGATTCAATGTTTCATTTGCAGCTCCCACTCTCTGATGTGTTCAGAAAAAGCTGTGATTTTGCAGATGATTTTGCCATGATTTTGTCATTGAAAGGGTGGGAGCAAGACTCCAACTTAATACAGTCCAAGGAAAAGCTGACTCTTATTCATTTTTTAATTGTCTGACATTACTAGTAATGTTGAAAATGTTTTCACATTATAAGCCTTTCATATTTGTCTCCTGTGTATTAGGTTATTTATTACTTTAGCTTGTATTAATTTCTACAACTGCACAGAGTACATATTTCACATTAATCATCATGTGCATTCAACACATATTTATTGGGCTGTGATATCCCCGAATATCTACGTAGAGAAAAGTCCTATTTTTAAGTAAACCTGAGTGTGAGGCTGCAATGATGATAAATCAACATTTATTGAAATGTGTTGAGTCGTTATCCAGAGATTATCACATGCTGGTGACTGTGTTGGGGCAGGGAGCCTGTGCACTGCCGCTTTCTGGAGCTCACAGTCAGGTGAGGATGAGGGACAACATATTTTCCAGTAAATTGCTGTTGAGAGATGATCTGAATTGATCCTCTAAAGTTGATCTTTTTTTGGACTTGATAACCTGGATAGAAAAAAAAGCAGATACATTCTGAGACGCAGCTGATAAGGTACCCTTCTATGCTGCACCTTCCTTTCTCATACAACCATCTCCTTCCCTCCCTTCTGATAATTTCTCATTCTCCTGAAGTTCATGTCTGCCTGATATAGAGACTAACTTAGAAAGGACACGTGCACCAGTGTGTCCAGTCTACCTGCTCTTACAAGAGACAGAAAGTTCATGTGGACACACGGGTGAGGATAAGGAGAACAGGAGGGCATAGAGTCAGGAGAGATGAAGGGCAGGAGCAGGTTATTCTGACTTAGTTTTCCTGCTGGACGTGCAGGAGAGATTAAAGAGAAGAGTGGTTTACCTTGACACAATTTCTAGACAATGGCAGGTGTAGAGATGACTGGATCGACTGAAAAATGTGTTCTTGAGGTGTACATGGTTTGTGTATAGTTGTCTATATATCAATGAGAATAACTCATCCACATTTGGGCAGACTGTGTGCAGTAGACTTACAGCAACATCACTCAGCTCTTTATGGGCTGTGTGGGCACCATAGTGTGTGTCTGCTTCAAGCCCATGTTCTGTGCATCTAACATGGGCATTTCCTGAAAGGTATGCTCCTAAGTCTGTGACATGAAAGTGAACTATCAAGGGCTCCACACCACCTCCTGTTCAATAACACCTGCCAGCTCTGTGAAAGCAGACGTGAAGTACCATCCCCTTGGGGAGCTGACGTCCTTCAAGAATCCCCACCTTAATGACACTGTGGTCTCCTGATTTCAACTGTAGTTTTTCTCCAGATTTTGACAACTCAAAGAATGTGAGTCGAAGTTTATTCCCTTTCTCACAGTGGATCATTTTTTGTTTTCCAAACACCAATACTTTTATCCTCCCTGTGTTGTCATTAAGCTCAAATGATATATGATCTTCTTTCTCTGTTTTCTGAAAAATAAAATCAACACCCAACCTTTAATAATCTCATTAAAGAATTACATCACTCAGACATCAAAAGTACCAGCAACAGCTCAAGAAAGGAAGGTAAAAACCCAGCTTTGAAACTGGCAAGTATATATGGAGTAGATGGTAGCAAATTCCAATAGAGGACACAGTTGTTTTCTTGGAGCATATTGCCTCTTGAGTCTCCTTCTCAGTCCCATGCTTCCTTCTGGAGGCTGGGTTGCCATTGAGCAGATCACTTCTTCTGATCTGGACCACAGAGGGGCCTGCTGTCCTGGGTTGGTTGCAAAGGAACTGAGAGGGAGAATCTGCTGGAAGATGGAGAAGATGTGTTTCTCCAGCCAGAAGCCAGAACAGGCAAAGAAACAATCCAGAGGGTGGAGGAGAGTCACTGAAAGCAACAAATCCAGGAAGACAAGGCAATGATACATACTTAGAAAAGAGTCTAAGAGTTAGAGTGAGGTGGAGCAGAATAAGTCACCAAAAATGTGCCACCTAGGCACATGGATTGTTTTGAATTGAAGGCAATCAAGAACCAGTCCCTCAGAAAAAGCATTTTCTCCCAACCCCTTGACACTTAAGTTAGAAAGAGAGTAGGAATAATGTTTTCCTCTCAGAGGCAAACATCTGTATTCCTTACCTTAGGATAGCATGTAATCATCAATTGCTTAGCTGTCTTTGAGTCTAATATTTTATGAAAGTCGTACATATGCAAAACTAAATTTTTGTTTTTCTATTAATTTGACTTTTGTCCCATAGACTAGTCAAAGAATCCAGAAAGATAGAATGGAAAAGTTTTATAAAGTACAAAAGCCAATTCACTAAACTACCCAGAAGATTGATGGAATTTTAGGTTTAGATTAATGGGCTAATAAACCTATATTTGTGGACAGCTGACCTGACTAAAGTCTCAAAACTACAGTAAAGAACATGACTTCTTATCCAAAGTAATTTGACTGGGATTCTATAGGACAGATTCTCCCTCTCAGTTCCTTTGCAACAAACCCAGGACAGCAGAGTCTGTCCTCATGCTGGGTCAGCAGGCTCCTCTGTGGTCCAGATCAGAAAAAGTGATCACACAGTCATTCCCTGAGACTCAGAGTCAAATATTTTATTACTCTCACTTTGAACAAATCTTCTCATACTCTTTCCTCTGTTTTCCTTTTTTAATTACAAATCTTCAATCCTGCCTTACATGTTGGTTAATTAATCCGATTCATTACTCAATTACAGGAATATATTCAGAACAATGGTCACTTTAAGTAAAGATAATATATATAGAAAGCACAGAATGACTCAGAGTGAAAAATATTCGCATATGAAGTAATCCCTTTTTCAGAAGCTACAACGATAGAAGTTGAAATAGGGCTGGGACAGCTGCTGGAGAATATAGGCTCTGCTAATGTATTTTAGTTTTAACACATTCATTCTGCTCCTCTACAGTTTGGGGAGAGTCAATATGTTTCAGGTTTTTTTCCTATATAAAAAACAACTTCAAAGTGAGTAATTTTTAAAGTTTCTTCATGTGCACAGTAGAGAACGATCAAGTCTCACTATGAATATAAAATTCTATGTAACACTAACCTTTTTGATGACAAACAGCCCATTCACAATTGTTCCAGGGGGCTGAGTCTGAAGCTTACTGATCTTTGGGGTTTCACCCGCTTTTCTCTTGATACCAGGTGGGATATTCATCTGTTGATCAGAGTCAGCATCATACATAATTGTGGTGCTTTTCACTTCTAGAAAGTGACCTATGCCAGTAATATTTTGACATTATAATTATTTTCTTTGGAGTGAATTTATCTTGTAGCGCCATGTTGAAAACTTTCACAAGAAAGAAATTGCTCTCATTAGCCACTGCAGCATGAAATATCTTCTGCTTCCCTCCACAGGTCTTGAATTCTAACGGCTCTGTTGCTTTCAGCACCATGACCATCATAGGGTCTTTCCGCAGCCCCTCTTTCCTGGGGGGTTCCTGCCGGGCCACCATCTGCTGCTTCTTGGGCTGAAGGCAATACAAGGGAGACATCAGTTAAGTAAAGAAGGTACTATCAAGGGAACCTTCATCCACATACAATGCAAACTTCAAAAAAATGAGCCACAGGACATGCCCCCAAAACATGGTGGCGAACAGATGCTAGTATCAGGCTCTCCCACAAAAAATCGATTTATGGAGAAAAATATCCCTAACTTTGAGAGCTGACTCGAAGAGAATGGGATACCCTACACAATACAATCAACCCTGGGGTTGCTTTAGACTTAAAAATAAAGTAAAAAGAAAAGTAAAGAGAAAAGACATCGGACCCCACATAGAGGAACAGCAGTAAGGAGAGGTGGGTGAACTGACTCCCCCTGAGAGCCACTGAATACAAGACAAACCACGAGAAACACAGAAATTCAACAAAGAAATTTAAGAAAATCCAGAAGATACCCAGCAACAGCCAAGGCAACTCAGACACTAGGGAACCACAAACACTCCTGAGCAAGTAAAACCAGGAGTCATGCCCACCAGCACCAGCGGAAAGCTGTGAACAGAGCAAAGCAGAAAACCAACAACAGAAAGGAAAAAAGTCACAAATGACTCTCAAAACAATACACCACAGAAAGAAAATCCCTCTCCAGATCCCATTAATGTGGACATAGTAGATTACATCCACCTAAAGATAAAGACTTCAAAATAGCCATCACAAAAAAAAAAAAAAGATAGAATTAAATGAAAAGAACAAAGAACTGAGGAACGAGACTGAATCCATAAAGAAGAAATTGAAGGAACTGGAAGATTTAAAAGAACTGAAGAATGAGAACGAATCCATAAAGATGAAATTGAAGGAAATGGAAGATCTAAAAACATTAGGATAGGAGCTAAAGAAATCCAGGGAAAGCCAGAAAAGTGAACTGAAAGATATGCAGGGAAGAATAAGCATTCTGGAAGATAAAGATACTAACAGAATCAAGACAGAAAAGGAAGGAGAAAAACAAAGGAAAAAGAATGAGGAAAAGCTTTGAGAACTATCTGACACAATGAAAAAAGGAAACATCAGAATCATAGGAATCCCAGGAGAGGAGAGAGACAAAGGAACAGAAAAACTTCTCAAGGAGATAATTGAAGAGAACTTCCCAAAAATGAAAGAGGAAACAAAAATCGACATACAGGAAGCCAGAAGATCTCCATATTATTACAACGAAAGAAAAAATTCAGCAAGACATATGACAGTAAAACTATTGAGAATTCAAGACAAGGAAAATATATTGAAAATGATGAGGGCAAAGAAACACCCTATAAAGGAAAGCCAATCAGGCTGACATCAGATTTCTCTGAAGAAACACTACAGGCAAGAAGAGATTGGAGGGACATATATAACACACTACATGCCAACAAATGTCAGCCAAGAATAGTCTACCCTGCAAAGCTCTCATTCCTCTATGAAGAAAAAATATGGAACTTCTCCGACAAACAGAAACTACAGAAATTCATCACTACCAAACCCCCACTCCAAAGAATACTAGAAGAAGTCATGAAGACAAAACCAACAGAAGAAAGACCAGGAAACATAGAATAAGGTAAGAATTAGAACCACAAAACGGTAAACAACAAACAAAAAATATGGGTGACAGTATATCAATATTAACTCTAAATGTAAATGGGCTAAACACACCAATTAAAAGACACATCATTGCAGGATGGACCAAAAAACAAAACCCAACCTTCTACTGTCTACAAGAAACACATTTAATTGCGAAAGATAAACAGAGATTAATAGTTAAAGGATGGAAAACAATCCTACAAGCAAATGGACCAAGAAAGAAGGCAGGAACAACTATAGTTATATCAGATGAAATAGACTTCAAACTTAAGAAGGTAAAAAAAGACAAAGCTGGTCACTACATCATGATAAAGGGGACAATAAAACAAGAAGATATAACACTCATCAACATATACTCCCCAAATGAAGGAGCACCAAAATATATCAGACAATTATTATCATCCCTGAAAACAGACATTAAAGAAAATACATACATAGTAGGAGACTTCAACACACCACTTTCTCTATTGGACAGATCAAGAAGACAAAAACTAACCAAAGACATTAAAGCTCTAAATAAGGACCTAGACCACATGGGATTAATAGATATCTATCGATCACTTCACCCCCCAAAAATTGAATACACATTTTTCTCAAGTGCACACAGAACATACTGCAGGATCGATCACATATTAGGCCACAAAACAAACCTCAACAAATATACTAAGATCAAAATCATACCAGCCTTCTTCTCCGATCACAAAGGAGTCAAACTGAAAATAAACAATAAAAAGAAAAAAGAAATCCTTTCACCTCATGGAGACTGAAGCCCACATTATTGGAAGACCAATGGATCAACGAAGAGATCAAAGAAGAAATTAAAAAATATATAGAAATGAATGACAACGAAGACACAACATTCCAGAACACTTGGGACACAGCAAAAGCAGTAATAAGAGGAAAATATATAGCATTACAAGCTCACATCAAGAAACAAGAAACAACTCAAAGAAACAATCTAATCTCACATCTCAAAGAACTAGAAAATGAACAACAAAAAAACCCAAAAGCCAGCTTAAGAAAGGAAATAATAAAAATCAAAGCAGAAATAAATGAAATGGAAATAAAAAAAACAATCCAGAAAATCAACGAAACCAGAAGCTGGTTCTTTGAAAAAATAAACAAAATAGACAAACCACTAGCCAGGCTTACAAAGAAAAAACAGGAGAAAACACAAATAAATAGGACCATAAATGAAAGAGGAGAAATCACAACGGACACAGCAAAAATCAAAAGAATAATCAGAGATTACTATGAACAGCTATACGGAAACAAGTTCAACAAGCTAGAGGAAATGGACAAATTCCTAGAACTATACAATCACCCAAAACTAGATAAAGAAGATATAGAACACCTAAACAGACCAATCACAAGCAGTGAAATTGAAACAGTAATCAAAAACCTCCCAAAAACAAAAGCCCAGGACCAGACGGTTTCACAAACAAATTCTACCAAACATTCAAAAACGAAATAGTCCCTATATTACACAAACTCTTTCAAAAAATCGAGAAGGAGGAGTACTACCAAACACATTCTATGAAGCAAACATTACTCTAATACCAAAACCAGACAAAGATAACACAAAAAAAGAAAACTACAGAACAATCTCTCTAATGAACGCTGATGAAAAAATATTTAACAAAATCTTAGCCAACATAATCCAACAATGCACCCAAAAGATAATACACCACGACCAAGTTGGATTTATCCCAGGGACTCAAGGATGGTTCAACATCCGAAAATCAATCAATGTAATCCAACAAATCAACAAAAAGAAAAACAAAGACCATATGATCATATCAATAGATGCTGAGAAAGCATTTGACAAAGTACAACATCCATTTATGATAAAAGCCCTTGAAATCCTTGGGATAGAAGAAACATACCTCAACATAATAAAAGCCATATACGACAAACCCACAGCCAACATTATCCTCAATGGTGAGAAGCTGAAGGCCTTTCCACTAAGATCAGGCACAAGGCAAGGATGTCCACTCTCACCATTACTTTTTAATATAATACTGGAAGTCCTCGCCAGAGCAATAAGACAAGAGAAAGACATTCAAGGGATCCAAATAGGAAAGGAAGAAATTAAACTGTCTCTGTTTCCAGATGATATGATAATATATATACAAAAGCCTAAAAACTCCATAGAAAAACTACTCAAAATTATAGACCAGTTCAGTAAAGTAGCAGGATACAAAATCAATGTATAAAAATCAGTAGCCTTCCTATATGCAAACACCCAATCTGAAGAAGAAGAAATTAAGAAATCCATCCCCTTCAAAATTGAAACCAAAAAAATCAAATATCTGGGAATAAATCTAACAAAAGACGTAAAAGACTTATACAAAGAAAACTACAAAACACTGTTTAAAGAAATACAAGAAGACACTAGAAAATGGAAAGACATCCCCTGCTCATGGATTGGAAGGATTAACATTATCAAAATGGCAATACTACCAAAAGCAATTTACAGATTCAATGTTATTCCAATAAAAATCTCAATGACATTCTTCAAAGTAATAGATCAAATACTGATGAAATTCATATGGAACCACAAAAAGCCCTGCATAGCTAAAACCCTCCTGACTAAAAAGAAAGAAAACAGAGGAATTTCACTCCCTGATTTCAAACTATACTATAAAGCCGTAACAAATAAAACAGCATGGTACTGGAACAAAAACAGACACAAAGACCAATGGAACAGAATAGAATACCCAGAATTAAAGCCACCTATGTATGAACAACTACTCTTTGACAAAGGAGCAAAGAAAATGCAGTGGAACAAGGACAGTCTATTCAATAAATGGTGCTGGGGAAACTGGACAGACACATGCAAAAAAATGAAGCTAGACTACTACCTCACACCCTGCACAAAAGCCAAGCCAAACGGATAAAAGACCTGGATGTAAGACCTGAAACCATAAACTTCATGGAAGAAAATATAGGCAAAACTCTACATGACATACATCTCAGAAAAATCTTGAAAGACACATCCCCCAAAGTGAAGGAAGTGAAGGACTAGAAAACAGGTGGGATTACATCAAAATAAAAAGCTTCTGTACAACAAAAGAGACATTAAGCAAAACAGACACTCTACCAACCTGGAAATTATCTTTGCACACAATACATCTGATAAAGGACTGATAACAAATATTTACAAGGAACTCACACAACT